>CM076579.1:734368627-734565591 GCA_034641835.2 Pinus albicaulis
AATTTTAAAAGGCTTATGTATGTATTAAACTGATTCACCCCCCCCCTCTCAGTTTAATTAAAGATTCAACAGAGCACCATGTGGGCAGATAGCAGTCCTATTTTTACATTTTTTTATTGAGGTAGGCTCAGAGAGCCATTTTTGTAACATAACACATATTGTTTGAGATTTTGGATGTAACACACTTGACATACCCGACATCCATATATATATATATATATATATATATATATATATATATATATATATATATATATATATATATATATATATATATATATATATATATATATATATATATATGCATGTTTCTACGACTATTTTTGTATCATAATGATGTGTTGGTTTTTTTTTACATATTGCGCAAATGTCTATCTAATACATGATTTTCTAATGTATCTGTTAATGTGTTTAAACGTCTTGGAATATGTTGATATGTGATAAAACCAGAATTCCTTTCCAATAATCAAACATGAAAATACATATGCAAAATTTGAGGACTTCACACAGAATAATGGCCATTTAACTATAACACAACAAGTTGTGAGTCTAACTTAACAACAAAATCTCTAATCCTAAGATAAATGATGTCTGATAATAGCTCCATTATCGCACTATATTCGGAAATATTGTTAGTTGTTCGACCCAAACAAATACCTTGTAAATTAATCAACTCAACATTAGGGGAAAATAGTTCCCATGCTGTGGAAGACATGCTCCGTGTGCTATAGCAAGTGCCATAAGAAAAACCAACGTAATGATTCAAAGACATATGCAAAGCAAGTGGAACAAAAGGTGAGTAGAGGAAACATGTCTGCAAAGCAAACAATCACACCAAAAATCAAATCAAATCACACTAATGAATAAAACACTAATGTACAAAGTATCACACTCATGATTAAGTGTAATATTTTTTCAGGTAGATCCCATTTGGGGGCTTAGCCAATGGATTTCCTTCATAATCTGCTAGCTCATAGGTTCCTCGTTCTAATACTCATTGAATGATATAGGGCCCATGCAACATTGGCTTGAATTTTCCAACTCCCAATTTATCATGAGCTTGGTCATAAAGCAATACCAAGTCACCTTCAGAGAAAATACAAGGGTTGATGGATTTTTCATATTGAGCTTTAACTCATCTTTTTTTTGCTTCAATAACCAAAGAAGAAAGTCTACAGGTCTCATCGAGACACTTGAGGTAAATCAAACATTCCTCCTCTGGTGAAGTACTAGGAAGTAGCTCGACAACTAGTTTCAGAGAAGTAATTTCACACTCGATCGGGAGTGTGGCCTCCATGCCATACACCAATTGGAATGGTGTGAATCCAGTGGTAGTCTTAGAAGAATTTTGCTAATCCCATAGAGCTAAGAAGAGCATGGGATGCCGATATCATTTGTTCTTTCCAATGGTGCGCTGAAGCATGGTAACCAAAACTTTGTTAACAACCTCAAATTGGCCATTGGCCTGTGGATAATATGGGGTGGAGCTATCGTGATGTAACCCCAACTGAGCAGCGAGATTTGTCATGATACGGTTTCAAAAGTGAGAGCCATGATCAATGAAAATCTCTTTTAGGACACCAAAATGAGTTGTGACATGATTGAACAAGAATTGTGTCACAGTTAAGCCTTCATTATCATATTTAGGCATCACTTTGGCCCATTTAGTGAAATAATCAATGACAACGACAATATAACCATGCCCCCCCAACCGAGCGAGGGTTACAGGTCATGAAATCGATGCCCCATTTCACAAAAGGTCTGATGGTCACAACTAGGTTCAAGGGTGAGGGTTGGGCGCGCTCTTTCTGAGAGTAGATTTGGCAGTCATGGCATTTTCATACTGCAACAATGCAGCCTTTAAAAACAGACGACCAAAAATACCCTGCGCGAAGGATCTTTTGGGTGGTAGCGTAACTGGACATGTTACCACCATAAGCCCTAGAGTGGCAGTAATTGATAACTTTCTCATCTTCTTCAAGAATCAAACATCGACCGAGGACAGAGTTAATACCTGTAATTTTCCCAATTAGCCATTGCTACTTGGAACATTATAATTGCTCCATTTTTGAAATAAGAGGTAAGAAACACAATAAAATCTATCCCAGTGTGAAAAGGGATTGAGGAAATAGGATAAAATAAATCCTCTTGAGTGTGAAGAGGAGGAAAATCAAGGAGCTAGCTATAGTTTACCAAGTCAACAGTGTTGTCACAAGGGAGGGAAATCCACTAGGGCAACGCAGTTTTGAAGGAGCAAACTTCTCAAGGAAGATACATCACCAATGAGTGGGGCCCGGGATGGAGGAGCCCACTTAGGATAAAAAGAAAGGAATAGCAGTAGAATGATTCATTCATTCATACTTCTTGTTTCAGTCTTATTACTGATTGCAAGCTTCAGCGGTTTAGCCGGAGTTGCAGCACTGTTTAGTGCAAGAGTTCTCATGCGAGAATTCTAGTTCCATTATTGTTGTAGCTGATTGGGAGATCCAAGGAGGAGGTTTTGAGTTCCATTCTCAACAAATATCTTGAGGAAAGCCATCCTGTAACCTTGACAGCGCAGTCACTTCCAGTGAGTGAATTATTTCTGCAGTAGCTGCAGTAGTTGGGGTTGTATCTATCCATTTGTGCTTATTTCAGAAGAGGAGGAGGTGATTTCCACTCCAGGAGTTCTATTGAGGGAGGCCTTGAGATAATTATTATATTGTGTATCCATTTTTGAGCATATCAAATCTTTCTCAATACAGAGTTGCTGGGTACAACGTTATTTTCTGTAGTGCTGTATCTTGTGTTGCTAGTTTGCCGGAAACCCTTGTCGGGGGGTCCTAATGTGTTTGTAAAAGAGGTCAATCCTCTCATTTCTGATCTTATAATGAATGAAAGATATATATATATGTTATTCCATCTATTACTGTAGTTTTTATAATAAAAATAACGCTGTTGTTGCCTCCGGCATTTCTATTTTATGATGTACTAGGGTTGTGATGCTTTTTTGCATATTTGATTTGGGGAGATCTGTTTAATGTAGCTAGAGTTATTTTTTTCTGATGCCATTCTATATTTAAGCTACATACAACATATTTTAGAGGATCCAAGCTTATGAATACATTATTCTTGCACTGTTTTCCTTATAAAACGTCCTCATTGAAGATATTGCTGAAATTCCTGAAAAGGAATATTATAGTGGTATCAGAGCTCTGCTCTTGGCTCAGCTTGTGGGGGGAGATTTATCTTCAGCATGGAGAAGGAATACATCTCAAGGCTCATACTTCAAACCCTGTAGAACATTTCAAGGGATCTCAGGGAGATGAGGTAGGAAGAAGACTCTTTAGGGTTTTTCCATAAGGCAAACACCAGCACTGCAAATGGCATGGGACATTCAACTACATCACAACGCCCCACCATGCATTAATTTTTAACTGAAGGAGATAAGGAGGGCTCTCTAGGAGAATATTTTGAAGAATATGAGCTCTAATCTCAAAGGTTCAAGGAGCACCTGAGATTTTAGGAGTTTTGCCGGATCAAGGATGGAAGGAGGAATGATCCTCATCAAAAGGAGGATAACTTGATGCAGGGATAAACCTTAAAATAAAGTATGATAGGGTTATTATTACCCACATTTGATGGGACACCTAAGTACATAGAAAAATCATGGGTAGAGAAGCTGGATACATACTTCCAGCTCCACAAGGTTTCTGAGACAGAAGCTATCAAGATAGCTGCATTACACCTGGAAGGGGAAGCTCAATATTGGTGGTTTCATGGAATAACCACACTTGGGAATCATCATATCACTTCATACTCATCTTTCACCAAGAAGTTAGTGGAGAGGTTTGATCCAAGGGATCCAGAAGCCCACTTTGCCAAGATTACCAAGTTCAAGCAGGAGGGAGATATTGAGGATTATATTGCTGAGTATCTGCAGCTTTTAGTGATGGTATCTAACCTCACTATGAGCAAGAAGGTATGCATGTTTTTGAATGGGATGGCTGAACCATTACAAGGGTTGGTCAAGTCTACCAAACCAACTACACTCCTTGAAGCTGTGGAGAAAGCTAGAGATCTACAAAACATCTTGCCTAGGGCAAGAACCTTTTTATAGCAAAAGACCCACTCAAGGCCAAGGGAGACAATCCCTGTTTAGGAATTGGAGGAGAAATTTGTTATAAGGGAAGCACATCCTATCAATACCTTCTCCAAGAAGGATTCCAGCACTATACAATCCATAAAATACTTTGCTCCAAGAGGAGGAGCTATTGCAGCGTTAAGAGGGTTCCTAAGGTATCTAACCTTAAGAGTGAGAGGCACCATCATGGGGCAAAGAGTTTCTGTATTGATAGATAGTGGAGCCACTAATAATTTTATTAATGCACAACTAGTACACAAGAGAGGAATACCCATGGAGGAGTTTGAGAGATTTTCAGTTTTGTTCCCAGGAGCCATGACTCTGCAATGTGCCAAGTATGTTCCAGCGCTGACCATTACTATGGGTACCTATACCTTGACAGACCACTTATTTGTGGTAGATATTCTAGACACCAATTTCATATTGGGAGTCCAGTGGTTAGTCACTCTTGGGAGAGTTACCACTAACCGGATAACTTTGAAGACGGAATGGACTAGAGGGGAGGATGGCCAGCAACAAAAGATCAAGGGTATGAACACATATCCCGTTCAGGTTATTTCAGCACATAGGATGGAGGAAGATCTACATAGAGGAGATGTTGCATGGGTAGTGGAGCTGCATATATCCAAGGTGAAGGGCAAGGACACACCAATGCATCCAGATGTTCAATCTCTTTTGGACCGATATTCTACAGTATTTGGGGATATCCCACCAGGGAGACCTCCTGGCCGAGGGTTTGAACACACCATTGAGTTGAAACAAGGGGTACAAGTAGTGATCACCACTCTTTATAGAAATCCCAAGGCCTATAGGGATGAGATTGAAAGAGCTATCCAAGAGTTGCTAGCACTAGGGCACATCTGGCCTAGTACTAGTCCTTTTTCTTCCTCGGTGGTTTTGGTAAAGAAGAAAGATGGCACATTGAGGATGTGCATTGATTATAGGGCCTTAAACAAGAAGAATTTGAAGAAAAGGTACCCTATACCAAGGATAGATGAGATGTTGTATTTGGGGCATATCATAGGAGTGGACGGAGTGAGGGTACATGAGGAGAAGATTCAAGCTATCAGAGATTGGCCTGAACCTAGGAATGTTATAGAAATCAGAGGGTTTGTGGGCATATGCACTTATTACCGGAAGTTTGTGAAAGGGTTTTCAAAATTAGTAGCACCACTTACAAATTTGACAAAGAAGGGGGCTTTCCATTGGACACCCACAACACAGAGAGCTTTTGATAATCTCAAAGAGGTATTGAGTAGTTTTCTTGTTTTGGTTTTACCTGAATTTTCTCAACCTTTTGTGCTAGAATTTGATGCATTAGGTGAAGGTATTGGGGCAGTCTTGATGTAAGGAGGGCATCCTATAGCCTTTGAGAGTAGGAATTTTCTCCCTCATGAGAGGCGATACCCCATATATGATAAAGAAATTTTGGCTATCATGCATGCATTAGCCAAATTCTGGCAATATTTGGTGGGGAATAAGTTCAAGGTGAAGACTGATCACAACAGCCTTAGATTCTTTCTTGAACAGAGGCAGCTTCAAGAAATACAATAGGAGTGGGTGAGAAAAATCCAGGCCTATGACTTTGACATAGAATATGTCAAGGGGAAGAAAAATATAGTAGTTGATGCACTTTCCAAGAGGCCTACAACACTGTCCTTGAGGGGCATGGACGCAGATTGGAAGGCTCAACTTTTAGTTGAGTACTCCAAAGATGACTTTGCATGTGGGATACTTGACGGGGTGGTATTGGATGAGAGATTTAGAGTGATGGATGAGGTTATCTATTACAATGATTAGATCTACTTGGCTAAGAATTATAAGCTCAAGGAGAAGATCTTATTGGCCTCACATGATTTACCACTTGCCGGGCATCAAGGTTTCACAAAAACTTACACATTTATCAGGGAAATATTCTCATGGAAGGGTCTCAAGGAGGATGTACTCCGGCATGTCAAGGAATGCACCACTTTCCAACAGAATAAGTGAGAGCACACTTATCCTGCTAGGTTGTTACAACCACTACTTATTCCGGATGGGAAGTGGGAAAGTATCTCTATGGACTTCATCACCAGCTTACCGACAGTGCAGGGTAAGGACTGTATCTTTGTTGTTGTTGATAGAATACAAAATTATTCTCATTTCTTTGCCATTTCTGCACCTTATAATTCTTCACAGGTAGCTGAGCTCTTCTTCAGAGATGTATTTAGACTCCATGGTCTCCCTAGGACCATAGTGAGTGATCGGGATAGTCGCTTCATGGGTGGCTTTTGGCAGGAAATTTTCTGATTAATGGGGACTGCTTTGACCCCCAGCACTAGCTATCACCCCCAAACTGATGGGCAGACTGAGATAGTGAACAAGTGGCTAGAAGGCTACTTGAGAAACTATGTGGCAGGGTAGCAGAAAGCTTGGTTGCGTTGGCTCCACTTGGGGGAGTATTATTACAACACTACTCACCACATCTCTATTGGAATGACTCCATTTCGGGCCTTGTATGGATACGAGGCACTTTCATTTGCTGATGTTATGTTTGGGGCAAGTAAATCTCCAAGAGCAAGGGATTGGATTCAAGAGAACCAGGACATACTCCGGGCCCTCAAAGATAACATTGCTACTGCTCAGAACCAGCAGAAGATGTATGCAGACCGTGGTCAGATAGAGAGACAATTTGAGGTCGGAGATCTTGTCTACCTACACCTTCAGCCTTAAAAACAGTCCACACTCAAGGCAAAGGGAGCTGAAAAGCTCAAACCATGGTTCTATGGGCCATACAAGGTGAACAGATGTATTGGAAAGGTAGCATATGAGCTGGAGCTTCCTAAGGGGAGCAAGATCCACAATATCTTCCATGTATCTTGCCTCAAGAAGACCACTGGGAGGAATTTAGTTGCCAACATGGAACTTCCTCCTATTGATGATGAAGGCAATTTGATCTTGCAGCCAGAAGCAATCTTAGAAACAAGGGAGAGGCAGTTGAGAAACAGAGTCATCAAAGAATATCTGATTCGATGGAGGAATCTACCAGATGAAGATGCCACTTGGGAGGGGGAGAAGATATTGCAGCATCCTTATTTACTGTTGCTTGTGGGCAAGAAACTTTTGAGTGGGGAGGATTGTAATGTTCCCAATTAGCCATTGCTACTTGGAACATTATAATTGCTCCATTTTTGAAATAAGAGGTAAGAAACACAATAAAATCTATCCTAGTGTGAAAAGTGATTGAGGTAGGAGGATAAAATAAAGCCTCTTGAGTGTGAAGAGGAGAAAAAGCAAGGAGCTAGCTATAGTTGACCAAGTCAACAACGTTGTCACAAGGAAGGGAAAGCCACTAGGGCAACACAGTTTTGAAGGAGGAAACTTCTCAAGGAAGCTACATCACTAATGAGTGGGGTCCGGGATGGAGGAGCCCACTTAGGATAAAAAGGAAGGAGTAGCAGCAAAATGATTCATTCATTCATACTTCTTGTTTCAGTCTTATGACTGATTGCAAGCTTCAACTGTTTAGCCGGAGTTACAACACTATTTAGTGCAAGAGTTCTCATGCGGGAATTCTAGTTCCATTATTGTTGTAGCTGATTGGGAGATCCAAGGAGGAGGTCTTGAGTTCCATTGTTAATAACTATCTTGAGGAAATCCATCCTCTAACCTTGACAGAGCAGTCACTTCCAGTGAGTGCGTTATTTCTGCAGTAGCTAGGGTTGTATCTATCCATTTGTGCTTATTTCAGAAGAGGAGGAGGTGATTTCCACTCCAGGAGTTCTATTGAGGGAGGCCTTGAGATAATTCTTATATTGTGTATCCATTTTTGAGCATATCAGATCTTTCTCAATACAGAGTTGCTGGGTACAACGTTATTTTCTGCAGTGCTGTATCTTGTGTTGCTATTTTGCCGGAAACCCTTGCCGGGGGGTCCTAATGTGTTTGTAAAAGAGGTCAATCCTCTCATTTCTGATCTTATAATGAATTAAAGCTCTAAATATATGTTATTTCATCTATTACTGTAGTTTTTATAATAAAAATAATGCTGTTGCTGCCTCCGGCATTTCTATTTTATGATGTACTAGGGTTGTGATGCTTTTTTGCATATTTGAGTTGGGGAGATCTGTTTAATGTAGCTAGAGTTATTTGTTTCTGATGCCATTCTACATTTAAGCTACATACAACATATTTTAGAGGATCCAAGACCTGGACTACATTATTCTTGCACTAGATTTCTTATACAACCTCCTCATTGGAGATATTGCTGAAATTCCTGAAAAGGAATATTACAACTAGTGAAGCATCCATCCTCCTCTACTGATCTAATGGTCTCCCCGGAAAAATGTCTCCATGCAATGAGAAATCATTTTCAAGAGATGACTGAATAGATGAATGAACAAATATGTCCATGCTTCCACTGCGCAATCCAATCACCTTCTTAGGTGCAGCAACCTCCAGAAATGGATGGGGATGTGTTCTCCTCCTCTAATGATGCTGGGTCTTCTCCCTACCTCCTCCTTATGTCTTCATGGTTCCACACCTCCCCAACAATGGCACATGTAGAACATGAGTTGTGCCTTGATCTCCACACATGAGATCCTGGGGACTTCCTTGCAAAGATGCAAACATCCATTTGCTTGGAGCAAGAGCTCCTCCTTCCTCTGCATGAGGTGCTAGATCAACTCCATATCTGGCAGCGCTGTTTCCCTCAATCTCTGCAACATGAATGGGAAACCCTCCAATGATTGGATCCCTTTTTGAAAAAGAGATATCCACGCTCTCTTGCTCAAAAGTGTGAGAAGAAGGTTTCTCCTCTAGCAAAGTATGGTGAAAGTTTTCATGTAAGGGTTTTACTTGAGTTTTCTTGTGTACCTCCACCATGTGTGTCTCATGAATCCTTACATCAAATCTTTTCAGTAATGCCTTAGTGAAACTAGCATAGGATGCAATGTTTACATTTATTACAGAAAAGGATTCAAAGATCCACTAGGCATATGCCTTACCTCTCAAATGCAGCGCTGCAACTTTGATGGCTTCATCCTCCGGCATTTGGTGGTGCTGCAAGAAGGTATATAAATCCTCCACCCAAGCTTTGGCTAAACATACAGGTGAACCTTCAAAGGTAGATAGATGAAATCTATCCTGCTGCTCTCTTCCTTTCAACTCCATCTTGCAAAACTCTGAAAAACTGAGATGATCTCGGAATTTCTGAGTTTGAGACCCATACTCTCTCAAGAAATCACTAAGGTTTTCCCTCCTAGCAACCTCTTCTTATCTTCCCATCTCTCTTCCGGCAACCTTGGGCATGCGACTGCACTGTGTATTAGGGTGTGCAACTACTTGCTCACACTCCTCATATGTCAATCTAGAGTTTGCTTTTGATTCAAAATATCTTGGAGATTATTCATGCATCTCCCTCTAGATCTTCTTAAAATCCTCATGAATAATATGTATAGATCTAGGAAGAAGCTTTGTAAGCTTATCCCCTTTTTCTTCTCCAAAAGATGGAGTCTTCTTCCTGCTTATTTCTTTGTCTCCTTCTCGATGAGAATAGGAAGTGCAGGGTTCTTCCTATTCTTTCTACTTATCCTCCTTGGGGAGGTTCTTCATGGATCTGAAATATGATGAGATGAAAATCATCCACTTCAATATTCTGATCTCCTTGGGTTGAGACTCACAGGCTGAGCCAAGAAATCAGCTTTGATACCACTGTAATATTCCAAATTCGGAACAACTAGCAAGGCATGAATGGAAAACGTGTTTTCCAGTAACGGTTGCTACAGGAATTGAAACCAAGAACTAGATCCCTTAGAAAAATGTGTCTAGGTCCTGAATCCAAGAGAAGGCTCCAAATAAATCCTTCTAAGTGGGTTAAATAGATCTCCCACACTTAGATGTCCTCAAAAAGTGCTTGATGAAGGGACTGCAACAATACTTGACAAGGATTGAATACATAGTGTTATTTTAATGAGTCATGACACATGAAGATGTAAATAGTTGATAAATGTATAATATAGCAGCAAGAGAGTACAATTCTTTGAGGAATCACTCACTCAAGCTAGGCAATGAAAGCCTCAATAAGACATGTACATCAAATGTG
The DNA here is from genome assembly GCA_034641835.2 of Pinus albicaulis. Lineage (NCBI taxonomy): Eukaryota > Viridiplantae > Streptophyta > Pinopsida > Pinales > Pinaceae > Pinus > Pinus albicaulis. The sequence goes on from CM076579.1 coordinate 734,378,833, forward strand.
ACAAAACACTGCTACATAAATATGCCCTAGCTATGACTACGCAGTTTATATGGAGACACTGCAACATACAAAATGAAAATTTAATGATATGACAATATCAGCTCAATAAATGAGTGGGAGCAAGCTCTCAACCCCTAAAAACACTAATACAACAATAATACACAATCCTTAGAAGGATTGGTTGCAATACATGTACAAATGGAAATTCTCTAGAAATGTCGGAGTTGCTGGGTAGCAGCTGAAACTCTGAAAATAAATGGAGATGGTTGAAGATGATGTGTAATCTGAAATAAAACTGCTCCAATGGATCTCTCAAGTGCAAGGCTGATCCCAACACTGAAGATCTTGGCCTCCAAGGTAGTGGTGCAAACCCCCACTGCAAATATACATTGAAATAACGCAGTCTGGAGAAGGGACTGCACTGTCTATGATGGGAGAAGCTTGGCCTGATGCTAAGATATGAAAATAAACTCTAAAACCTCCTTCACTGATATCTCAGAGAAATAGGGACTCCCTCCTCTGAAAGATAAGCCAAGGAAAGGTGTTGTGGAACCCTCCACTACAACACCTAGCAACACTATGTTATACTTTAGCAGAAATAACACAGTGATTGATGGAACTGGCTTTGGCCTTGAGCCAAGATGTGGAGAAATGAAGTGAAATACTTCAAGATGCCTCTCAAGAAGGAGAGGAAATCCTAAACAGGAATCCCTCCTGCTAAGCAACACTGCAACTCAGCTAAATAGCCGGAGAATGCAAATAGTCTTCAGACCAAAATCAATCTGCTTCAAGATGTATCACTATGCCTGCCTCTTCCTACTTTTATGCAAGTGAATGTCTCTTTGCCCTGGACCCCACACATTAGGGTTTCTTCCACAAAGAATATTCCTCCCTCTCAAACTGCGTTGTCTTCTCATGCAAGCTACACCTCTTAGGCAACACTGTTGACTTGGTCAAACTTGACCTTGTCCTCATGCAATTGCCCCTTGTCACACTGGAAGGTGCAAAATTAAGCTACTCCATTGATCCTTTTCACACTATGAAGGATCTTATTCCTACTCATGGGCCTTTTACCCATTTTATTCACCTCCTAGATGAAATAAGCAAAAATTAATATTCCAATTTGCTACTTGCAAATTTTGGAATATTACATATAACCAATATTGAAAAGAGTAATTTTGATCACTATGACTATAGGACTCTAACAAAAGATATCCAAGTTTTTATTAGATTTGAAACCTCTAAGAGTTCCTTCAAATTTTGCAAGGGAACAGAGTTATCCCCTATATTTGTCATCACATTTATGGTCCCAAATAGGATTCGACCAGTTTCTTATAAGCTCAAGTATCCATTCCATATAATAAAGATGCATAATATGTTTCATGTTTCTATGCTTAGAAAATATGTACCTAACCCATCCCACGTGTTGAAATTTGAGAAATTATAGGTTTCTGAGGAGGGAGTCCTTAAGGTAGAATCATTCTATATATTGGATCGCCAGGTTCATCGGATTAGGAATCATGGGTTTGAGCAAGTCAAAGTTCTATGGGACCATTATATCCCTGGGTTAGCTACCTAAGAGGATGTAGATGTTACTTTTCATAACTTTCCTTATATATTTTATTAAATTGTGTGGTGCACCACAAATAATTGCATAAATTAGCTTAGATAGATACTTTTGCGAAATATCTAAATCATGTCTTATTGTTTAAATTTTATTGATACATCTAAAGAATACACTATGATTTCAATTATGGTTTCGATTAATTTTATGTCAACATAGGAATGTGGAAGTATAATGTTGTGATGATGTTTCATGATATGATGATATGTTGTAAATGGGACATAGTTCTGATGAGAGGATAATAATGCACATTTGATTCTTATTTATTTATTTTGTTATGATAATGATGTTGTATGCTCATGATGGATATGATATGCATAATGTAGCATATGGATTATGATGTTATGATATGAGGTTATATTGACATGTGGTTCATTTATTATGTGATGTCATAATATATCTTTGATGTATATATGTTGATGTTATAACTAATGCATTAGATACATGTTGAGATGCGGTTATTAACAAGACATCCACAAATGGGCGGAGAGGGATGGTTTATTTGATGATCTCATGGGAACCCAAACCTGCGAAGGAGAATATGTAACACGATATGGGTTAGAGACAAACTCAATAAAAATTATATGTGCCAATGGTTCCTTTGTCTTGTATATCTCTTAATGGATAGCTCATGAGGGGATACGGGACCATCTTCAGGAGGCCAAATGCCTGATAATGGATTGGGACGCCAAAGACTTGAGGGGGTATGAGGACTTCGATGCCTGGTGTTGTGCACCTTAGTGAGTGTGGAGGGAGTGGGCTAGCCTTGCAATATGTCGTGAGTCATTGAGTACCAGGACCGGATTCTTGTCTTGTGGAAAATGAGCTTTTAGCCTTGGGGTTATGGTATAGACCAATGCGGCTTTATCCCTGGTTCTAAAATTTGGGAAAAATGACTTATATTCCTTCAAATTTCCCTGGTGTTGTGTAACTTTCAATGCTTCCTAGAATACTAGTTCAACAAAGGGTGCAGGTAAAATGTGAAGTAATAAATAACTAAATAAAATAAAATAAAAAGTTAAATGATTCAACTTAACTTTGGGATGAATTTCCTTAGATTGGGTGAGTATGTAATGCCCCATATTAATAATAATACTAACAATAATAATAATAAATAAATAAATAAAACAATAAATAATAACTAAAATATAAGAATAGTAAATAAATAACAAATAAAGAATACAAGATAAAAATAATAATAAATAATAAACTAAAGTTATGTATATCAAGAATAAGTAATTTAACAAAAGTAAAAAGGGATAAAGTAAGCAAAATTTAAATTAAGAAAAAAAGTTGAATTAAGTAAAACTTAAAACAAAGAAATAAAAGTTGGCATGTTGACACATTAATTGTGTGCATACATATTTCTTTCTAATCCCTTTCCATTTTTGGAACTATTTATTCTATTTAATAGAAAAAAGGGGAGATGAGATAATTATTCATTCATTCTTTTGAAAAGATAGTGTTCTGAGACAAAGGATTCCCTGAAAGTAGTAGTTGATTAAGGGCTCGGGGGTGGCCAACTATAGAAATATTAAGTGCAGTTGAGCCTACTGTTGGGTGCAGAGTCATCCCCAAAACTTTGTTGTGGTTAGTAGGATCCAACTAATGTTACAACTGTGGAATCACAAATAGGGTATATTGTCACTACAAGTAATTCTTATTTGCTTGTGGTTTTTGAAAATTCTATGCCACTTAGTTGAACAATTATGTGTTGATTATTAATTGCATAAATTGATGAAATTAGTTGTATATTTTAATTTTGGGTTGTTACGCATTGCATAAAGAGGGATGACAAGGAAATAATGTCTCTAGAATTAGGGGATGATGTCACAATGAAACAAGCAAAAGATTTGACCCAAAAATCACAGGTAGGACAATTACACGGCAGGAAATTTGGCACACCCTTCCTCAAAGCTTAGGACAAAAAAAAGTAAATCTGAACATCATGAACTCTTTGGAGGTCGATGTTGATTTTCAGTAGCATCGAATGTGCTATAAGTCTCAAAGTTTTCAAGGAGGCTTAGACAGATGTATTCCAAAGAACCCACAATTTTTTTTAGGAAATTCCACATAGACTATGTTTTATTAAAATAATTTATTATTTTTAATGGAAGCCAAAGTCTAAACTTAGGAAATTAAAATAATTAAAGGTAATTAATAAAACTTGGTGTGAATGTTCTAGAAAAAGAAGGAGATCAAGTCAAGTTAATATTAGTCGTTGATTAGCGATTTAATCTTGATCGTTGAAGTTTAAACGAGAAAATTATAAGAAGGACTTGATGGGTATTTGGAAAAGACAATGAGAGAGTCTAGAGATCGAAATTCTCAAGTAAGAAGTGCTCAAAAATGGAGAATATTTATCAAGTTGATTCTTGCAAAGGTGAGTTTATTCTTTCAAATACGGGCAGAGATACTTTTCTGGTTGGAGATTTTCTTGATCCAAAGAGTGCAAGGCAGAGAGGGCGAAGAGTATTCTAGATATATCTCGTAGAGCCACGCAGAGGCAGCACATAGATTTAGAGGGAGTTCATATTTCTGTTGGAGAACAATCAGGATCTAGTGCTGGCGTCAAGGTGTGAGACTGGGAGGCCAAAGGGCTGAATTTTCCAGCTAGCAGAGAGATTGGAAGAGGTGCAACGCAGTCCCAACAGTATTGATGCAGTGAGTACATAGGTGTGACACAATACTCTACAGAGACATCACAGAATCTCATCTCCAATACAGATCAGAGCTCGATCTTCTAGTGATGGCGAGATATCATCTGAACAATTTTTTTTTTTTTTTGTCAGTTAGATCCGTATATAGGATTTCTAGATAGGGAATCTGAAGAATTTTACTCAGAAATTACTACTTAATAATATCAAACCCTTAACTACTGCATCAATTTTCCCACATTGGGTTTTTTTGGGGAATTAGTCCAAAAATAATGGTGTTGTGTGTGTTATTTCTTTTCTTTCTCAGATCTTGTTTCTGCATTTTATTTCCACATTTTATTTAAGTGAGAGTTGCAGTGTGATGTATTCAGTGTTTTCCATAGAAAACTGTAGATAAATTGTTAAGTTAAAATTAACAATTAGGTGAATATTTTCTAGTTGTTTCAATAGGATTCCAGATCTAGAAATTTTCACATGGTATAAGAGATTGTATAGTAGTGTAGGAGAAACAAGAGAGCATATCGAGAGAAATTAGCGTTGAAGAAGAAGTGGGGGGTCAAATATCTGCGTATGCAACAGATCGAATCCCCAAGGGATTGCACAGTCCATGCCAGGAGGGATAGATTCGTGAGTAAACTATCTATTTGAGTGAGCCGACACAAAGGTAAGGTTTCCAGATTCGTGATTTCAAGCGGCAAAGGGAGCAGCATAGCAACAGCTTCAATGCAGAGCAGATCTATGTGGGACACAATTTTTCTGCAACATTTTGTTGGGCAGAAAAGCGCCATAAGGAAGAAGAAGCATACTTAGGGAATTCTGACCTCAGAGAATTTCTTGACCAAGAAATTTTGATTTCCCATGCAGAAGAGGAAACATTGTGATTTATTTGGCTGACTCCAGCAGGGAGTGCATAAATCTATTTGTGCAGAGGGTTAGAGGTAGCAGTTCCACATCTGGTTAGGTGATATGGCAACCACTAGGTTGTGTGATCAGGATCGGTTGGAGGGTGCATCCAAATATGTAATTTGGAGGCAAGGTGTTGAGATTCAACAAGATGATGAGCTTATTGAAAAGTAAGCACCTTCATTAAGTGGGGCCCATAGGCTATTTTTAGGTGTATGTCTATTTTTAGACATGGTGAGCATATTCTATAAGTTGCAGGATGCTATTTGTAGATGGTTGATCAAATGTGAAAAATAGATGAAATTATATTTTTAGAATATTGGGCGAAGTCTATTTATAGATCATCAATATAAAAATAGGTGCATGCCAATTATTATTATCCCTTAATAATAATCCGACAATAAATATCAACTTATTCTCTTGGAGCACTTTATTTCAGTGAACAGATTTGGAAAATCAATGGGTTGAAGGAATTGCACAATTCCTAGGGTTATTGGCGACTCGTGCATGGAGGACTTAGTTAGAACTGAAGTGGAAAAGTTATGACAGAGTTGGAAGAGTAGTTACGTGAGTTGTTATTTAGTTTAACTCAGTTAAGTGAGTTAAACTCAGTTGAGCTAGTTGTATCTAGTCTAACTGAAAGATACACTAGTGAGAGTTTAGTGAATTAATTATTTAATTAATTCATAATTAGAGACTCACTTGAAACTGAAAAAATACAACAGTTAACTACTTGCATGTCAGTTCCAGTGGAGACCCAGTGGAGAGATAGGTGAAAGGGTGAGATGAACTATCTATTGTGACTATAGTGATGCATTTAATGCATCTGACAGACATTGGATATGCCAATGAGGATTGCGCAGTCAAGGCATGGAAAATTTAAATTCATTCAAAGGTCTTCTTCAGCAGGGATTGCGCAGTAGAGGCAGGCTGTCAGGAGGCAAGAAATTGGTGCATAGATATGCAAATTTCTGCATGACAATGTGTAATGATTGTTGATTGTATTGAGAGCTTGATGTACTAATATTTGTATGAGATTATTACATGATTCCATTGATATATGTAATATATGATAGTTGGGGTTTTTAGCTTTAAGCTTTCCCGTTCAACAACTGTGTTTATGTGCAATTGATTTTCTTCATGAGTTTTTCAATTAGCGATTTAATTTATACAAAGAATTAAGTGGAAGGATTCTATATTTAACATAAGATTAATTTTTTAGATCAGGAGGATCTGGTAATACATCAGTATTAATAAATTTCTACATGGTATCGGAGCAGTGTTAATCACTGGATATTTCAGGAGGATCTAGTAATACATTAGTATTAATAAATTTCTACATGGTATCAGAGCAGTGTTAATCACTTGAGATTTAAATAGTGAAGAGGTGCTGAGTTTTGTGTTGGTGGAAAATTCGAATTTGTTGCAGAAATTTCTTAGTGCGACAATTGAGTACTCATTGAAATGTATTTCAATGGGTTGTGATTGGAGTATTCCCTTGAGGGTAGCTCTAATTACATAGCATGGAAGGACAGGATGGAGGCAGTGCTTGAAGATAATGAACTGAAGGAGTTCATCGATAGCGATGTTCCTAAGCCTACTTCTAGTGATGCTGCATTACTTTACGCATGAAAAAAGAAGGTAGCGAAGATAAGAAGAATTCTGTTGGAAGGTGTGAAAGACCATATTGTGTCAAGCCTTCATGGGAAAGCCAATCCATTTGAAATGTGGAAGGCTTTGAAAAATATTTTCCAAAGAAACAGTGGCCATAGGAAGTTGGCGTTGAAAGATAAGGTCAGAAAAATCAAAATGGAGAAGGGTGATAGTATTCCAAAATATCTCACGAAGTTCATCCAATGTAGGGATGAGCTAGGGAGTGTGGGAATTACAGTTGCAGATGATGACTTGGTGAGCTTGGATCTCCTTGGGCTTCTGAAGAGTTGGAATAGCTACGAAGACTCTGTCAATGGATGGGAGAAACTGTCGGATTGGGAGTGACTTTGGTCAGATCTTGTGCAGGAGGAGATAAGGCAGAATACTAGGGATGGATCTTCATCGAAGAATGATGATGAAGAGAATTTCACTTTGGCTGCCAAATTAAGGAGAGGGAAGGGGAATAAATCCCATCCAAAATCCGAGGCTAAAGGCAAGAAGCTGGATTTTTCCAAAGTGAAGTGTTTTCACTGTCACGAACATGGGCATCTCGCCACTAACTACCCACAGAAAAAGAAGAACAAGAAGGCTGCTGGAGCTGCAGTGGGTGAGGCCTTAGCCTCAAAATTTGAACTTGATTTATTTTTTATCGCATGCTTGGTTTCAAGCACAATGGGATCAATGTGGTATCTTAATAGTGGTGCTTCCTTCCATATGATGGGAGACAAGGATTTGTTTAGTGACTTGGAGGAGAAGGATCTCCAAATGCATATAGAGATGGGCGATGATGGTAGATACAGTGCAACTGGCATTGGAAAAATTACCTTTGAGAAGGAGTTAGGTAAACCATTTATGTTGAAAGATGCTATGTATGTTCCAGGTCTGAAGAAGAACTTGGTCTCGGTCGCTATGTTGGGGTACAAAGGTTATGATGTTGTTTTGAAAGAGGGAAAAGCTTTCCTGCGACATAAAACGACGGGTCAAACCAAGAGGATAGGGATTTGAATTAAGAATCTCTACAAGCTGGAGGTAGATGGTTGCACTGCAATGATGGGAAAAGTAGAAGAAGTGTTGAGCCAGGATGAGGGCGAATTATGGCACAGGAGATTGGGCCATCTTCACCATGGTGCCTTGAAGATTTTGCAGCAGATTTCTACTAGACTTCCCAAGGGTACTCTTGCATAGTCAGATCAATGCAAGGGATGTATTATGGGTAAGTTTGTGAAGACCACCTTTCATGAGAAGGAGAACCATGCTTTGGTGATCTTGGAGAGAATTCATATAGAGGTGTGTGGACCCTTATTGGTTGCTTCAATAACAAAACACAGGTATTATGTTATTTTTGTTGATGACTATTCTCGTAGATGCTGAATATTCTTCATGCAGAAGAAGAGTGAAACATTCTCAAATTTCTTTGAGATTAAAGCATTGGTGGATAAGGAGTCAGGGAAGCAATTGAAGGCTTCGCGGACTGATAATGGTGGTGAATATATCTCGAACGAATTCAAAGACTTCTGTAGGAAAGAAGGAATTAGAAGAGAACTCATAGTGCCTCAAACCCACAATAGAATGGGGTCGCAGAGAGGAAAAATAGAATGATTGTGGGTGTTGCATGAGCTATGCTACATGACCAGGGCGTACCAATGCATTTGTGGGCGGAAGCATGCAACGCTGCAGTTTATGTGAAAAACCGTTGTCCTCATAGAGTACTTGGCATGAGTACATCTTAAGAAGATCTTACTGGTAAGAAGCCTGATATTTCTCATTTGAAGATTTTTGGCTCATCTGTTTACATTCATGTGACAAAGGACACCAGGAAGAAGCTGGAGAGAACTGTAGAAGTTGGGATATTTGTGGGGTATGCAGAAACACCCCATAATTATTGTGTGTGTTTTCCAAACAGTCGAATGAATGTGGTGCGATGGGATATAAAATTCAATGAGGTGAAAGCCATGAAGTTGTCACTTGAGAGGGAGCTACACTTGCATGTAGAGGAGGAGCTAATTTTTCCCAAATATGAGCCTCTAGATGTGGATCAGACACAGGAGGAGATTCATGGAGTAGAGGAGTCCACTCATGCAGAACCAAACATTAGAACTGGCAGAAAGTGTACCATAGAAGCTGAGAGACTGAAGCTTGATGCGACACATAATGTAGGAGTCCCTACATCATAGCGTAGACAGAGATAATCACCTGGCCGATTTACTGGATACATGGCTCTTATGAGCAAGTGTATCGTGATAGAGCCATCTTCTTTTGAAGAAATAGTGCAGGAGCCCACATCTGTAGATGCCATGGTGGAGGAGTATGACTCCATTGTCAAAAAAAATGCTTGGGAGATTGTTCCAAGGCCAGTGGGTAAATCAGTGGTAGGTTCAAGATGGATCTATAAGGTAAAGCAAGCTATTTATGGGAGCTTCAAGAAGTATAAGGCAAGATTTTTTGTCCGAGGCTTCTCACAAATCGAGGGGATTGAATATGAAGAAACCTTTGCACCTGTCGCATGATATTCTTCCATAAGGACTATCCTTGCTCTCTCAACATAGATAGGTTGGAACATTCATCAGATGGATGTGAAGACTGCGTTCCTTAATGGGATCATTGAGGAAGAAGTGTACATTGAGCAGCCTGAAAGATTTGAGATCTTTAGCAACGAGTCGCATGTGTGCAAACTCAAAAGGGAGTTGTATGGGATGTAGCAAGCACCACGTGCTTGGTACACTCGGATCGATAGCTATTTCACCGAACTTGGCTTCACCAAGAGTGAGGTGGATGCAAACCTATACCAAATTGTGGTGGAGGGTAAGATTTTAATCATTGCTCTTTATGTTGATGATTTAATACTAATGGGTGATGAGTAGTTGATACACTTATGTAAGGCAGATCTTGCAAAGGAGTTTGAGATGAAGGATTTGGGCCTCCTTCATTATTTCCTTGGATTGGAAATATGGCAGCGAGAAGATGAAATGTTTGTGTCTCAAGGAAAGTATGCTCGAGAGATACTTGGTAAGTTTCACATGGAGGACTGCAAGCCCATGGATACTCTTTTTCCAGGAAATTGGAGGAAAGAGGATGCTACATCGACAGAGGTAGTGGATGCCAATGTTTATAAAAATTTGGTGGCTTCACTCATGTATTTAGTTAATACAAAACCAGACATATGTTATGTGGTGAACCAACTTAGTCAAGTGATGGTTAAGCCTACCAAGCTCTTTTCAAACGCAGGCAAGCATGTCCTGAGATATATTAGGGGCACATATGAGTATGGCTTATGGTACAGAGAGACGGATGAGGTGAAGTTGCATGGCTTCACAGATGCAGATTGGGCAGGCAGCCCAACGGACAGAAAGAGAAGATTAGGAGGGGTTTTTAGTATTGGATCTACAACAGTTTCTTGGTACACCATGAAACAAAGATCTGTGGCACTCATTTTAGCGAAAGCAGAATACTTGGAAGCAAGTCAAGCTGCATGTGAGGCTATCTGGATGAGGAAGATCCTGGTCGGTTTGTTTAGTTCTCATTTAGATCCTACAATGATACATTGTGATAATCAGAGTTGCATTAAAATCTCAATTAATCATGTGTTTCATGATAGATCTAAACATATTGATATCCGGTATCATCATATTAGAGATTGTGTGCAGCGGAAGATCATGTGGCTTCAGTACATTCCTACGAAATATCAAAATGTAGATATTCTGACGAAGGTGATCAACAAGAGAAAATTCGAATACCATAGAGGTAGGATCAGGGTGAAGGATAATCCCTATATTGTTGAGAGGGAGTGTTGAGATTCAACAAGATGATGAGTTTAGTGAAAACTAAGCACCTTCACTAAGTGGGGCCTATAGGATATTTTTAGGTGTATGTCTATTTTTAGACATGGTGAGCATATTCTATAAGTTGCAGGATGCTATTTGTAGATGGTTGATCAAATGTGAAAAACAGATGAAATTCTATTTTTATAATATTGGGCGAAGTCTATTTATAGATCGTCAATCTAAAAATAGGTGCATGTCGATTATTATTAGCCCTTAATAATAATCCGACAATAAATATCAACTTAATCTCTTGGAGCACTTTATTTCAGTGAACAAATTTGGAAAATCAGTGGGTTGAAGGAGTTACGCAATTCCTATGGTTAAAGTTAAAAAAGTTAAACAAGGATTGGTCCACTTTTATGTCGTTGAGTGGGTATGAGGTTGATGTCCTAGCTCCTAGAAAGAAACCTAGATCAAAGGCAAATACTCCAAAGAAAGATAAAGACTCTAGGGCTGAAATAAAGTTTGAACATGAGGTGGAAGTGCAGACAGAGATGAATCCCATGGTGGAGCCTATGGAGGTATAAATTTAGCAATTGCAAGAGACAGTGGTGCCTAAACAAATCTCTACTAGTAGTAAAGTTAAAACTAACATAAGAACCCACAGAAGGATCACTAGAAGTCAGACAGAAGGGAAAGGCAAGCTAGAATATATCTTGTAGGGCGACACCATACCCAATGGTATCCATCACTCATCTTCCACCCACAAAAAACATCTAAAAACATATAAGAGTTAGCGATATTTGTTATAATCTTGTTTCTTGAATATCTTAATTTTTTCTTGAGAGAGCCCTCCTTAGTTGGAAGGGATAACTTCCAACCCCAAGTGGTTTGAAATATTTACATCAAATTGGCTGTTCAACAACCCAATTAGTCCCAACTTGGTGATAACATTTTGGTGCGTCTATCGGGAGCTCGAAGTTGTATTTCCCTGGAAAATTGTGTTCAATCAAAATAACTAAGCTCTTGAAGGTAGTAGGAGATCAAAAATATTCGAGGCTGCATTCTACCTTGGTGAATCCACTGAGATTCTCAGCTTAAAGGTGGCTTCTAAGAAGATTCATACAAGGATTAATCCATACCTTGATCCACCTGAGATAGTTGATAATCCAAAAAAAATTCTCATAGGTATTGGAAGCTTGTAAAAATAAGGTAATCTATATCTTACAAGAGTTTCAACTTTTCCCTTTGAGGCGATTCGAAGTTTTGAAGACAAAAAATTTGATGAAAATATGGAAGAAGTTCTTTTTATATCTAAATCTGAGAATGAATTAACTGAAATAGTATTATATGTAAAAAATATTAGGAATTGATACATCATCTCTTTTGTCAAAATAAGAAAAATAATGGTTTGAGAAACTGTCACATCATAATTGTCATTGGAACAAGAGTCATTTGAAAAATTTAAAGAACTTGATCCTTTTGATTTCTTGTTAAGAAGGAGGTCTGTTGTCCCTTTGCTTGAGTCGAGCTCTTTTGTCTCTAAACTGCAAATTCCCACCTCAAAATTTCATGGCATCACACCCTCATTAACTATTGATTTTCCTAGTCAAAATACTACTCCTTCCACTGCCTTTTCAATTAGTACTATCATTGCCATTATGGATGGAGTTCCTCCTCTTGTAGGTCTAGCTAGGTATGCTCCTCTTGTCCTACCTATCGTAATTCATGAACTTATAGAAGGGTATTACACTAGAATAAATACTTTTGGAGGTGAATAAAATATCATTGCTAAGCAACATGTTGATGAATTTAATTATTTTTTAGTTTTACAAGAGGTGGATGATGAAGATGTCAAAATGACACTGTTTATGCAGAGCTTTATAGGTGAGGTGATAAAGTAGTTCAAAGCCTTAACTCCAGGGAGTTTACAAAATTGGGACCAATTATAAGACATATTCTTGAAAAAATGGGGAAGTAAAGTAAACCCCGTTCAATCCTTGATTGAATATAATAACGTGAAAAAAGCCACAAATGAGTCAGTTCAAGATTTTCTAAAAGATTCAATAAGGTTTATAATTCTATCCCTGCTCACATTAAACCACCCCTAGGAGCTGCCCAATTTCATTATGTTGAAGCCTTTGACTATGATTTCTCTATTTAGTAAGAGAGAGAGAATTTTCCACTTTGGCTTATATAAAAAATGATGTTGTAAAGGTTAAGGTAAATATGGTTGCAACAAATAGGTCTAAAATGGGAAAATCTAGATTAAAAGAAGAAGAAAAACCTTCCACATATTCGGATGTAAAATTTGATACCATGATGAAAACTATAGAGAGGCTTATGGATAGGCTTTCTCTTGGTAATAATCCCCTACCTGCTGCACAAAAAGAAACACAAATTTGGAATCCTCATTTTAGAAGACCTCAAAATCAGCAGAGACTAAGGGATAATTGAAATCAACATGATCAACAAGTTAGGCCTCCTTTTCAACAAAATCTAGTGGATGAGGAAGAAACACATCCTGAATTTCAAGAAGATATCATTCATTTTTTGGATGAGGATGTAGCAAGGATGTTCTTAACCAAAGAAGAACATGATGAATCTAGCCATGACATAGGGAATCATGAAGATGAAAAACCATCTGATTATGTGAAAGGCTACCAACATGGTATTTTTGAGATGAAAAAACAATATAAGTTGAGGAATAGAAATTTTCCTATTACAGCTAATAAAATTCAGCCAAAGAAAGACGCTCCAAAGCTGGTTGAACAGAAGAAAGACACACCCCTAGGTAAAGAGATTGAAAAAACACTGTCAGTTTTCACTATAGAAAATGAAATTTCAAAGATCAAAATTGTTAGCCCTTTTGGTGAGATCATTAAGGTCATTGAGTATAGGAGCCAAATTTTCAGAGTTCTCAACATTCAGCTTGGAATTTATGACATTCTAAATTTGCAAGAAGACCATCCTACTATCTTCTTAGGACAAAGAGTGGAACATGAGAAAAATGAAGAAGTTCAACCTTTCTATGTGAGTCTAAATATCCATAACATGAATTTACATAATGCTATGTCAGATTTAGGGGCATCCCATAACTTAATTCCTAAGGTGATCACGGAGAGAATGGGTTTAGACATAACAAGACCTTACAAAGACTTGTTTTCCTTTGATTCCAAAAGAGTTCATTGTATTGGTCTTATGAAGGATGTGGTTGTTGGTTTAGCTCAAGTGCCTGCTAAGACAATGTTAATGGATATAGTTGTGGCTGATATACCTCCAAATTTTGGTATGCTACTATCTAGATATTGGGCTGCTAAAATTAAAGGAACTATGTAGATGGACATGACTTATGCCACTATTCCAATCTTTGGCAAGAAAATAAGGTTGTATAGAGAATATAGGAAAACGTATATGGATAGTAGCAAATATAAACCACAAAAATTCCCAATCTATGCAGTAGAAAATGAGTTGGGTTCTTCCATTTTGTTCTATGAGATCACTAATGAAACAAAAAATCATAAATTGGAAAAGAATCAGCAAGCAGAAATTCAACAGATTGAGAAGGTAAATGAAGAAGGTTGGTGGCATATGCACTTTGATGGCACTGTTGGAAGAGAGGGATATGGTGTAGGTATGTGGATTACCAGCCCTAGGGATGATAGTAAATTTTATTCTCACAAATTGAATTTTGACTGTACAAACAACATGGCTGAATAAGAGGCTTTGTTTTTGGGTCTAGAAGCCTTGAAAGGTTTAGGTGCCAAGGAAATTTCAGTTTGTGGTGATTCCAAATTAGTAATCAAGCAAGTAGAATTATCTTATCAAACTAAAGATGTCAGAATGAGGACTTATAGAAATTTTATCATTGAAATGCTTGAAAAATTCAAAGAATATAGTTTCACTATCAAAGCTAGAGACCAAAATTCTGTGGTTAATTACTTGGTTGTCTCAGCCATCTTTTTTATCATCCCTATTCATCCCAACAAGAGATATGAAATTTAGGTTATGCATAGACCAACTATCCCTTATAATATAATCAATTGGCAAGTGTTTGATAGTGATCTACAGGCCAAAAAATTTCTTGAGTTGAAAGAAAAATTTGAAAACATTCAAGTAGATCAACAAAACGTGTTTGTTGAAACTAAAGTGAATCCAGAGGTTCTTGAGTTGAATAATAATTTCATTCCTACAGGTTTAATCCCTCTTGAAATTTTTTTTTGATCATAATGATGTGTTTAAGAATACAAAGATGAAAGCTAATGATGAAGAGGTTGAAAGTTGTAACCTTGGTACTGCAGAAAATCCCAAGTTGGTCTAAACTTCTTTCTTCAGAGGTGAGAAAAAGATATGTTTATTTGATGAAAACATACATTGATGTTTTTTCATGGAGTTATGCAGACTTAAAGAGGTATGATCCTAGCATCATTCAACATACAATATCAATCAAATAAAATAAAAATCCCTTTAAACAGAAATTGAGGGGAATCAATCCATTTCTTATGCAATTGATTGAAAAAATAAATTAGGACGTTTGTTTGATGCAAAAATCATTGTTCCATTGAGATTTTCTAAGTGGTTTTCTAACTTGGTACCTGTGAGAAAGAAAAATGATGAGATTAGGATATGCATTGATTTCAGAAATTTGAATAAGGCATCCCTTAAAGATAATTATCCTCTTCCAAAAATGGACCAAATATTGCAAAACATTATTGGATCCCAAAGGATGTCTATGTTAGATGGTTTCTCAAGCTATAATCATATACTAGTGCATCTGGATGACCAAGAGAAAAATGCTTTCACTATGCCATGGGGGACATTTATGTATGCCAAAATGCCTTTTGGTCTCATGAATGTAGGAGCGAATTTCAAAAGGGTGATGGAAATTTCATTTGTAGAAGAAAAGGAAAATATGGTTTACTTAGATAATATCACTGTGAATTCAAAGAAGGAAGAAGAACATCTCAAGCACTTGGAAAAAAATCTCCAAAAATGTAGAAAGTCTGGTATTTCTCTCAATCCCAGCAGGAGTGTGTTTTCTTTGAAAACTAGAAAATTATTGGGTCATATAATAAAGAAGGTGTTACAGGTCAATTTGGGCATCACCCCAAAACACATATCGGTATCTATTAGGGTCTATCATACTCTAAATTAGTTGTTTCATGCCCTAAACAAGTCATCCCATTGGTGGTTTTCCTTCATGAAATTTTCACTGCTTAGATGCCAATTGAAGTGCCCCATTGAGCTATCAACGCACCCCTAGACAGTTGTAACTACTTTGAAGAGCATCTACTCCCATGCAAGGCTGTATTGTAGAGGATCTAGGCCCACTTTATAGCGCGTTGGTCGATTGGGAGCAAATTTTTCATTGGATTTTGGGAATCTTCACAACCTCTAGTGGCTTCTAGAAGTTGTTCCAGATTTCACCTCATATGATAGCTTCGAATATGGAACCCATGAATCCATTAAACCTCTTATCCTCCTATTCTCATGAACAAGGAAACCTCTTCATCCATTTTTAGGAAACCTATTCAATGATTCAATTATGTCAAACTACCTTCATCTACTTATAAATATAGCATTGATCATAGTGCAGAGGGGAGCAAGAATTTGTGTTAAGTGAAGTTATGTTGGTGAGATCACAACTCTTGGAGGTATTGTGCATGTACTGTGATGTTGTTGGATTGTTGATGTTAGATGTGATAAGGATGGGACTCAAGATGGATGAGTGACAACGAATTGATCAATTGGCTGTACTCTTCCTTCTACTTCATAATAAAGACATTTTTTCCTTTCCTAATGCACGTGTCAAAGATGTTATATGTGTATTTATGAGTTTAACTGATTCATTTTGTTTAACTTGAATAGATTGTATTTCCTTTATGTTGTTTTTTGTCTTATGTTTTCCATTGCGGGTATCAATCAAGCGAGTTAAGTTGGATTGAGAGTGACGAAGGAAAAGGCAGGTGAGGAAAAGTGAATAGATTACAAGTAGGTTTTCCTCCCTTTATCTATTCATTTTAAGGAAAAGGCCAAATATCTTTCTTTCTATTGTTCTAAGTGCACCACCACACTTAGGGAAAGCATACTTATCCATAGGTTTGATTTCCAGAAAAAAAATTAGTGACCATACTGGGGAACGATGGATTGTCCCTGGTGGTTTTGTCCTTGTCCATCAACATGTAGTAGACTTTACCTACTTATTTTCAGTCATTTGAATGTGTCTTAGAAAAAGTAGTGTGTTTGATTTCTTTTTCAGAGAGTCATCTAGCATGAACACATTGCTGGTCTTGAAACAATGCTCTGTATATGATTTTTGGCTTAGGAATAGTGCTCTACAATGCACTATCTCCCATTCAGGGGTGAATTTCCCCTGTGACCAACCAAAATCTATCATATTCTTTATTTCGCAAATTCATGCCAGTGTCTTGCTTGCTGAAGTTTTGAGTGATTGATTCCCTCTAGACACTAGTTTTCCTCTACTCTTTTTGCCTCACTTTGAATTTGTTTGATCAGTTTTTCTTTTTGTTTTCTTTGTCGTTGTTGAATAGTTCCAAAGTTAAATTTTACATTTGATCAATTCATTATTTTTGGAAAGAGGAATTTTCGTTTCAGTCTTTGTTTCTCTTGAAATTTTTGAGTGATTGTTTGTGCATTAGTTTCTTTTTCGTTCATCTAAAATTAAAAATAAAATAAAATAAAAACATGCATTTGCATATAGGGATTGTGAGTGTTGCTTAGGAATAGTTTATGGAAATTGCATTTAGATGTGCTCATTGTTGATTGCATACAATCTTATTGCTATATCCCTTGTACCTAGTTTTTCATTGTCGAAAATCAATTTGAAAGAAATGATTATCATTCTAATTGCATTCTAGGAATGTTAAATACTTCTCACGATGAACCTGAAAGAAAAAATGATAAGAAAGATCAACATAAAATTTATCTGAATTTATCTAAGGAAGCATTGTAACATTACCGATAACATTTAGAGGTCTAGGCTAGAATATGTGTTCTGGCATCATTAAACATAGAAGCTGTGGTTAATTGTCTGCGATACATTCTGAGTGTGATAACTCATTCCACATACATAAGTATATTGGAGCTCGTCTACATACTTTTGAGTATATCAAGTGGTGTTCTAGTATTAAAAGTATAAGGGAATGCTCTCACTGTGCAGTTTCGCATTAGACAACTCTAATACGGATTGGGCCTCCATGTACCTTCACGTATATGTGGGAGGACAACTTTAGGTTGCTTACCATCCATAGGTAACTGAGTCGGCCGCCTTGTACCTGTGATACACTGAACACAACATTCAGGGAGATTACTTGCACATAAATAAGTCCTTGGTTTACTGGGGTGGTATATTGTAGTTCACAGTTGCCTGGTGAACCTTTTTGCCTAGAATTACCCTCTTTTTGTTTATTTTTTTCTATAAAATCAATCAGAAATCATGGAAGAATATCAAACCTTTCCCCGTCATTCGCGTAGGATAGCAAATAAACTTCTATTACCGCTAGAAGCTACACCTAGTAGACAAAGGCACACTCATGCTACCGAGTTTGGTACCTCCGGAACTATTGTTGCTACATCATCTAATATACTTGAGACATCTGATCCTCTGAGTACTAAGTCTCTAATCATTTCAACTAGTCCTCGTTTATCTAATATTGTCGAGACGAAACCCTCACAGTTACCTGAGGATACTAAATTTCATTCCAGTGAAATGGTAAATCTTGAACCCGAGCTTGTTCAATTGGAAGTTGACCTATAACCCATTTTTATTTTACCAGAACATCTTGATCCCAAATTTGAACAACAAGAAGTTGTTTTGGTGAAACCGTCTAATCCTCAGTCATCCGTCACCGTCAAGTCTTCCTCTTTACCACAGAGTTTAATGTCTGAAATTTATCTCAGGCTTGACAGTGAAGTGCTTCCACCTAGTTTGATTTAGATATAGGAAGAGCTTCAGGAAGAGACAACCCCTTAAAATCACACTCATTTTGTGCCAAGGCTTCTTTTATATCAGTTTTTCTATTGTTTGACCTACATATCTGCTCTGGTTGATCCTTTTCATTCTCAAGTTCTCATAGATTCGTTAGAGTATTTGCTGGGTTATTTAACCATGGCAGAGACAACATCCCAGACTGTACCATCTATTACAGCTGCGAAAACATCTACTGTTGCTTCATATTCGATGTTTTCAACGACACCTGAGTCTCATCTTTATGGTGGTTCGTCCTTTCAACTAGGTTACTAGGCTTTAAATGGAACCTAGTCTGGTGTATCCTATAGTCCATGGAATTCACCCATGTCATCATCTAGAATTATATCTGGTTCATCTCTTACGAGTATTGAATAACATGATCCTCAATATTAGGCTAGTCCATCCAATTGCCGTCCATCTTATCTAGTATCTACTAGATACCAATAATATGAAAGTCAATATGTGCAATATCCTTATACTCCATATGTTGGGGAACCACTTATGTTCTGTCCATATGGAAGTAATCCATTGTATTTAGGTCAATCATATGCTGGAATGCATGTTTGCCAATAAAAACCTACTTTTCCTGTTTAGCCACAAACGGTTGTGTATCAATATCAACCAGTTCAACCTGTTGCATTTGTGCCTACTACACCTGTTACTTCTTCTATGGTTATTGGTTAGTCTGATCAAGTGGGTCCTTCCTCCTATAACCCTCAGGTTTTGGGTCTATATACTTTGTCTTCCCAAGCTGGTATTCAACAACCATTTGTATCGGGAATTTCTCAACCACATGCTAGTTTACCTTTGTCACAGGATTCTACTAGCCCTTTCTATCCACAACCGTGTCCAAATTATTCTAGCGAGCAACCATTTTATCAAATCACATGGTAGCCACATCAACCATTACGACGGTATCAAGCTTATTTAGGTCCTGTTCAAAAAGCATACCCCTATCTGGGTTACGAACAACAGAATCCATTTTTTGGTATGCAAAGGCCTACTACGTAGGTGATTCCATCTTATCCTGCTTATGCTCAACCTGACCTTAATCAAAGGTTTCCATTTGTTGCAACATTAGAGTTACCTGATTTAAATCGAGTCACCAATGATCCCATTCATTATTTACCTTGGTGGTCAGTGATTCCTCATAAATTACACTCGAACATTCCAAAATTCAATGGAAATTCTAGAGAAGACCCATCTACGCATGTCATGACTTATCATTTGTGGTGTTCATCTAATTCCTTAAATGATGATTTTGTTAGATTGTGTCTTTTCCAGCGAACGCTTACTGGTCTGGCTGCAAAGTGGTACATTGAATTACTATGAGATTCTTTTGATAACTTTATATATTTAGCCACTACTTTTTTAACCCACTTCCAGTTACCCATCAGATATGAAACTAGAACGGAATTTTGAATAGCTTTAAACATACCACTGCTACTCATATATCTGATTATATATATCAGTGGCATCGTCACCGTTGAATGGTTAAAACATTTGTTCATGATCATATTTTAGCTTAGTGGTTTATTAAGTCCTTGTTGCCATCTATCACAGAGGATGTGGCCAAAGGTGGTGTTGTCACTGAAGAGCAAGTAATTTCTCATGCCAAGTATCTCGATTTTATTTACACTCAGTCTAGAACGCTCTATGAAAATATTCCAAATGCGTTGCAACCAAATTTTACAGTTCCTTCTACTCCATCTAGTTAGGACATTTATGTCGGCGATGGTGTGATTGGTTCTGCGAGTGCTTCGAAAACAAGTCGACTATTTGATCCTACACTTGTCGTTTCAAATAAAAACCCTATTGCATCTAATCTCGTGTCTTCTTTTGAAATCCATGTCATGTCATATGACAAAGATAAAAGTGACAAGAAACCTAGAAATAGGAAGAAGGGTAAAGATAAGAAGAAATCAAATTCACCCCCAAAGGAAAAATCGTCTGATTCATCTGGTTCTTTTCAGAAACCTCGTTAGCCTTGCTTGATATGTAATGAGGAGCATTTTACGTGATATTTTCCTTACCACTCAGAATTCCTAAAGCTTCTTAAGACTTTTGACACATCTGTAGTGTTGAAAAATCCTTTTTCGAACCCGGAAACACATATGGTTGCTTCAGTTCCTGCTTTTAGTTTGCAAGTGCCTATGTTATCCTCCAATAAGCCCAAAAATAATGTTTTTGTATTGAATTGAAGTAAAGATTATAGTAATCTGTTGTCATATTCAAATGGTCAGGCTTTAGATCAACCTACCACTTCAACTTCAACCTCATATGACTAAGATCTAACGCTTATCCTTCCAGAGTTAACAATAAAGCCGCTGAAGTGAGAAATTCATAAATCGACATTCAATCCTTGAGCTCGTGCAACTCAAAATTATAATGTAGTAGAATAATTGTCTCAGTCACATTCTTTTAAGTCAATGCTTGAGTTTCTTAAGAATTTTCCCTCCCAGAAGCACGCTTTGTTGTCCGCTATTGGTCGAATTGATCCAACAGATTCAAATATTGTAGTCTTTAATCACATGGGATATGTGGCATAATTTCTAGCACAGTTAGCATTCTTGATTAAAGTACACTCCCTGAATCACCTCATTCATTGCACTATCATTGATGAAGGTGCATGTAATTGTATCATGTCAATGAGTTGTTGCAAGTCACTTGGCTTTCTGACTTTGTCACAATCACCTACAACGTTGAAATATTTTGATGGTCGTACATATAAGCCTTGTGGAATTATTAGTAACCTGCAAGTATAACTTAGGGGAAATTCAATTACTATTGAAGTTGAGGTCATTGACAGACCCCTTAACTACAATATATTACTTGGAAGACCATGGATTTACGCTATGGTTGCAGTAGTATCTACTTATTTTCGTATGATCATTTTCCCCCATAAAGGAAGTATCACAACCATTGATCAACTCTCTTTCTTCACCTCTAATTCCCAGGCAATTGGAAGTGTTCCATTTGTTCACGGACCCCCAGCTCCTCTTTAGAACATTGGTGTAGGACTCTATAAGGATCCTTCCCTAATGGGCACCTTTTCGTTACCGTCGCTTGAGACATTGGTGAAAATCGCACATATAGAGACTTGCAATATGATATGTTGTTCTTCATATGACTTAAGGAAGATTACCAATGATTATGAAGTAGTTAGGTTGGGTGACATCATGCCGCTAAGTCTAATTGAGCTATCATAGCAATCAATTTTCTTGGCTTATGTGGCCAATCCAAATCCATTGTCATTGATCATTCTTTGGATTTTGGTACTTCTTCTGATCCTTTTTCACACGTATACTCGACTAATGACAACAATATGGAATCCATGATTCCAGAAGAAGAACCAAGGGAATCATCACATCAATGATCCCATCTTCCAGATTACAGTGAAGATAATCCATCTGAGCTATATCACCCTATTGTCATTGATTTCTTGATGAATTCTATTCCTATCCATGCCGTCTATTTCGAGCGAAACCCATCTAATATCAAAGAAATGATTTCTACCGATATTTTGACCAAACGAGGTACTATAGAAAACATTCATGTCGATGCATATTGTTCTCCATCTGAACTTGACACTTACCGCACTCTTTTTCGTGAATTCCGAGATGTATTTTCTTGGTCATATGAGGAGATGCTAGGTATAAAATCCAATATTGTTGTACATGAGATTAAAATGTATCCTGATGTTAAGCTCATGCGACAGTGCCTTCATCCTGTTCACCATAATAAAGTTGTTTCCATTAAAGTAGAGGTTGAATTTTTTTTGCGTGATGGATTCATTTACCCTGTTTCGCTTACCGATTGGGTATATAAGAATGTTCCTGTCATGAAGAAACATGGGACAATTAGAGTGTGTGTCGATTATCAAGATGTTAATCATGCTTGTTATAAGGAAAACTACCCCACTCATTTTATTGACCAAATTATTGATGAATGTGTCAGATGTGAAATATTTTGTTTCATGGATGGATTCTCCGGTTACAATCAGATTAATATTTGCTTAGAGGACCAATATAAAACCACTTTTATCTGTCCTTGGGGCACATTTTCTTATCACAAGCTCCCTTTTGGTTTAAACAACATTGGGGACACATTCCAGAGGGAAATGAATTATGATTTTCATGACATCAATCACATATTTTAACCGTATTTGGACGACTTACTTTCACATTCACAGAAATGGGCTAATCACCCGCTACATCTGAGAGCGATATTTTTATGATTTTGTCACTATAATATATGCCTAAATATGAACAAATGTGTGTTTGTTGTTGGTTTTGGTTATTTTCTTGGATTCTTCATGTCGAAAGACAGAATTCAGCTTGATCCATTGAAGGTCCAGGCCATTCTTGATTTGCCTTCTCCTTCCAATTTGATTCAGTTACAAAGACTCCAAGGGAAGGCTAACTTTCTAAGGAGGTTCATTCCTAACTACGCCAAAATGGCTAAAGGATTTACTCGACTATTGAAAAGGGGATTCCCTTCCATTGGGATGAGGTTGTGCAAACTTCCTTTTGTTTTCTTAAAGATACCCAGATCCGAACATGAATAATCTATCCCCCAAATTATCAGAGTGTATTTCTTGTATCTCGCCACTGCAGATACAAAAATTGCTATGGTTTTAGTCCAAGAAGAAGATGGGATTGAAAATTCGATATATTATTTTAGTCATAATCCAAATGATGCAGAAGTTAAATACACATACATTGAGAAGCTTACTTTGGCAGTTGTCCAAGTTGTAAAAATATTTTTCCATTATATCCTACTCTGAAATACCATTTTCATTTTAGATTGCAACCCTATGACATACATTCTGTCATGTCAATTTTTTTTGGGGGGGGGTATTAAAAATGGATCATCATTTTGCAGGAATTTGATTTTGAATTCATCGAATCCAAGTCAAAGAAGTCTTTGGTGTTTGTTGATATTTTTTGAGACCTTGCTTCGAGTAGCACCGATCCTACAATGAAACCATAAATTCTAGAAGAGTATTTTTTTTTGATTGAGTCATCTGACACATGGTATGGAGATTTCATCATCTATCTCCAGACTCAAAATTTTCGGCCCAATACTTCTCGCTCGCAACAACGATGTATTCGATACCAAGCCAAATATTATTTGATCGTCGGCGATACACTTTACCATCGTGGTGTCGATACGATTTTTCGTAGGTGCCTCACACATGAGGAAACCGAAATTTTTTTAAATGATTTCCATCCTGGAGCATGTGGTGGAAATTTTTATGGTTATGCTACCACATAGAATATTCTTCGCACTAGTTACTTCCGGCCTACCATATTTTGCGATTGCATTATCGTGGTTAGAAGTTGTCATGCTTGCTAGATATTTGATCATAAAACCCACTTTCCACTAGCAACAATGAATCCTGTCATCTTTGTTGGACCATTTGCAATATGGGGCATTGACTTCATGACATTTAATCCCCTCTTAACTAGGAGGCATGGGTATATTATTGTCACCGTTGACAATTTTACCAAGTGGGCTGAGGTGATGCCTACATTCAACAAAATGGGACAAACAACTGCATTGTTCCTTTTTAACCATGTGGTTACATGGTTTGGTGTACCACAAGCCATAATCACATATCGTGGAAATTTGTTTCCCAATCATATGATGGATGAGTTGACTGCCAAGTTAGGAATCTCACATGATAGTTCTACCCCTTATTATCCGCAAGCTAATGTACAAGTTGAAGCTATCAATAATATTCTTAAGCATATGCTTCAACGCATGATTGGGGTTCATAAATGAAACTGGAATTTGATCCTATAGTTGACTTTGTGGGCACATCGAACATTCATGAGAAATGCTACTAGATTCACTCCCTTTTAGCTGGTTTATGGTCTGGAAGCTATCTTACCAATACAATGCGAAATACCATCGTTGAAACTCGCGATTGACTTGCTACCTGAAACTTCTGAAGAAGAGGCACATCTTTTAGATCTCATCCATCTAGATGAAATGCATCGTGAAGCCGCATTGGCCAAAAAAGCACATAAGAGATGAATTAAGGTGCAACATGACCATAATGTCAAGCCTTGCACCTTCTCGGAAGGAGACCTGGTCTTACTTTATGATAAGGAATCTGATAAGTTAGAA
This sequence comes from Pinus albicaulis, assembly GCA_034641835.2. Lineage (NCBI taxonomy): Eukaryota > Viridiplantae > Streptophyta > Pinopsida > Pinales > Pinaceae > Pinus > Pinus albicaulis. The sequence goes on from CM076579.1 coordinate 734,403,556, forward strand.
ACAGGGAAATTTGAACCATTATGGCACGACCCCTACATTGTCAAGCGCATTCTGGTTAAGGGTGCCTACGAGTTGGTAGATTATGATGGTAGTCCATTGTCACAACCTCGAAATGGGTTGTATCTTAAATGTTACTATGCCTGATTTTGCGTAGTAACATTGTATTATATGCTTTGATTTTGTGCATGTAGCAGTGTGTATTTTAGAGTTTTTCATGTGGTTAGTAAACCGCTTTTAATTTTTTTCAGATGTCAGAATCTTCGAAGCCATTTGTTGGATATGCCAATGGTGCTAGTCATAGTACTCAGAATTTATCTTCTCCAGAATGGGACATCTTTGCTCCAAGTGGCGAGTTAGGGAGTTTCCAATGGATTTGTATTGGTCAATTGACCAAAAATATTGCTGAGTATAGCGGGTTGATTTAACTACTCTTTGATGCTATTTCACTTGGCATTTGCCGCATAATCATCAGGATGGACTCACAACTTGTCGTACTACAACTTACTGGCATATATACTATCTAAAATCCAACAATCCATCGCATGTTCCTTTGAGTTCATCTTTTGGAAAGACATTTTTATTACATTCAATATCAATATATTTCTAGAAAATTTAACACTTTGGTTGATTCATTGGCAAATTATGTGTTAAATAGACATTTGCAACATATGTAAAGATAGATTTTCAATTCACATCATACAATTGAATAGGATTGCACATAATCATAGAAAAGCACTGAAAGTAAAACAGATTTATATCTAGTTATTTACAAAAATTGTGTCCAAGACACGTTGGTCATCTAACCTCAAAATGTATACAAATATAGCATACTCTAAGTAAACCTAGTGATGCTCATTATAGCAGGTCACTACTTCAGCTATCATGCGTAATAGCCTCATCCAACAGCTAGGCACACCAATGGTATGGCGCTGCAGCCTCATAGGTAACTCCTCAATCCGGGAATCTGGTATCCCAAGATTCAATCCCTCCACATGCTACTGCAACTCAACAAGAGTATTAGCTAAATCCAAATCCTGAAGGACTTCTCTCCCGATAGTCCTCTCTGTTGGTTCTCCTACCTATTGTTCATGAACCACTGGTCAAACAGTACCTACACCTACATACACAAAACATTTTTAGCTTAGTCTTGGAAACATAAAAAAACACAAAAATATGTAAAAAACCCCAAGATATCAAAAACGTGGTCACCATTTTACCTATAGCACCCCATTGAGCATCGGCTAGTAAAATCAAATCTGGATCTCCGCAGAAATCCATCCCTGCATATGGATGCTCCTCTATGAAGATATTATGTCTTCGGAGCCAACTAAAGAATGTAGTGGAAAATGAGATCGATGGCTGACCAACATGTCTAGCCATTATCTTGACCCACCGCTGCATTCGTGGATCTCTAGGACTAGCTAATCCAAGTGTCACATGTTGTGGCTGCATCAATGGAACTCGCTCCAAAATAAAAGCGATCAAGATCGACCCATAGCTGAAATTTTTGGTCTTTCCACTTTTTAACTTGGTCAGTTGTTCTTTCATCTGAAGGAGTACTGCTTCAGCCTAGTTGAACACGTTTTGATCGAGACACTCAAGCACATACTGCATGTATGATCTGTTCACGAAATGTAGTGTCACGCTGCCAACTAGCTTTGCGATAGTGAATAGGAATGTTCGCAAAGGCATATCACGTACATCTTTGATATTTATCTTTCCATATTTGCTAGGCTCAGCTCCTGGTCGACAAAACTATTGTATGTAATCCTTCATCATTTCTCCTCCACGGATGGAGCTTGCAAGGGAAATGGGGGCACCACATCTCGATAAACCTGTTAGAAAGTAGATGTCATCAACCAATATTGGGAGCACTTTTTCCCCAATGTGAAATTTTTGTAGTGTTGGGTCCCATGAACAGATCAAGAACTACAATAGTTCCACGTGTTGCCTCATCGTCGACAATATGAAGTACTTGAGAAACCCACAATCTCTGAGGGCTCTCACAGTGGGAGGATCATTTAGGGAAACCATATCTTTTTCTTCATTTTCTCTTTCTCGCCATGTAATTGACATTCTGATCTGATCAAAGTCTGGAATCACACCATAGGCTTAGGAAGGATCCATTCTATGCAAAAAAATGGAAAAATTTGGGCAGAAAACATGATGCAAGTTTCTGAATTATGTCCAACACACCCCTGAGTAGAAGATAGAGCATTGTAGAGGAACTGGCCTTCTTTCTAGCCTCTTTGCAACACAATTTTTGACATCCAAGGGTGCGTTTGTCCTAGGGCATTATATATTTACCCTAGGAGCCCCAAACCCCTAAAATATGAGCATGAAACTAAACAAGACTGCAACTAATAGAAGAGGAGGGTAAGATATTCTACCTGGTCTAGACGGCACGAGAAATGAACCACATAATCTTTCGTAATCAACTGCTGAAGTTCGAGGGTAAAACAGGCTCAGAGCACTAAAATTCTAATAGTAAAAATGATTTTGTAATTTCTTATTTTAATAGTCCTTTTTATTAATTTATGCATATTTAATGAAATGACTATGATTTTTAGATATTTTTACTATTTAAATACGTATTTTTAATCCATTTGATGCTTCTTTAAGTAGGTTTATAGCTGATTACAGTGAGTTAGTCGTGCATTATCATGAAATGTAATTTTGACCACAAAGCATACTTTTATCTCTTTTTCGAGCTTTGTTAAACATGAAAAAGGAACTCAAAGCACACTTTTATCTCTTTTTTTAGCTTTGCTAAACATGAAAAAGGAACCCCCCTAGAGTTCTCTTTCAACTCTTTTGAGACTCTCAAAATATGAAAATATTGTTGAGAACTTGTTCTTTCCAGCTCGTAAAAGGAATTGAAATGACATCTACACAGTATAATTTTAACCCTTTTGCGGACTAAGATGGATTATGTTTACGAAAAAGGAAAACCCTAGTTGAACATGGCTAGGATGTTCTCTCAGGTATTATTTTATGCTTTTTCGGATCTGGGGGACTATTATACAAAAAATAACTTGTGGAGTTTTCTTTTATTCCTTTTTTCAAACTCTCTAAACATGAAAAAAAAACTTAGTTCTCACTGTCGTTAAACTCGTTAAAGCATCAAATAATGGTGGACTTGTCCATCATGACAAGATCAAGTTTCACCTTCGCTAGACTTATTAAAGAATCAAATAGTGATATGAATGGATTTTATTTGTTATGATATGCAAAGTATCCAAACAGATATGATAATGTGTGCATAAGGTTCTCCTTAAATTGTAGGTTAAAAAATTAATTATGGCTTTGTTTATCAAATTTCAGTGTGATTATTGATTAAGTATTTAACTATTTATCATTGTACAATAGTAAAGAATAGAAAAATAAACTTCACAAAGCACATTACTCAGCAAATTGTTGACACAGTTCACCCCTCCTAGGCTACATCTGCCGGTCTAGCTCCCAATGGCATGTCCCTCTTGTATTAATTTGCTCAAAATGAAAGTACAAGTGAAAATAAGCCTCAATATGCAAAAATATTTGTAAAATCAGCTTCAGAAGGTATGAAATAGCCATAGATAGCTATTCATTTACATCAAACAGATAAAGAAATCCCAATACACTGCCTTCTCCATGATGGCCCTGATGGCTCCTTGATATTCCTCGAAGCTAAAACTATTATATATGACCTATATTCAACCTAAAACTTGTGCCAAACTACTTATAATGTCGAAAAGACCCAAAATTCACTATTTTTTCACTCAATTTGGTTCAATAATGAGCAATTTATGGCTGCTCCAAGAAAACTCCCCAATGTCCCCCCAAAACCCCACTAAAAGTGGAGAAACTATTAGTTATGGGAAAAATTGGTTAAGGCCACCAAAAATGGCGCACTCCTCCAAACCATCGGAATCAAAAACTGTGGCATTAAATGGTAGGCGGGGTGGCATGTGACCACCCTCGCTCTAATCGACAGGTTAAATGATAACTGAACCTGCAACATTAATCTGTTTGAGTGGTCACATTATGGTTTGGTTAACGCTAACCGTTTCCACCGCAGACTTGTGAGCCCTAGGTTCCCAACGGCTGGTCGAAAGCATCAAATAGTGATGGATTAAACTGAAGGGTGGAATTATACATCAAGCATATGTTATCCTCAAACTTGTTAAAAAATAAAGAGGTATTGGTCAGAAATTGATTGGGAAAATTGGAAAGGGATAAAACACTTTATGGTAGAAATTCACTGTTGAACATGATACTTATTCACTTCATCTCCGTGATTTTTGGGTTGGGTAATCTTCTTGATGGTCTATCACACCATCTATCACTTTGGTTTTGGGTCAAATGATGCCAATTCATTTAGTGTCACTGATATGTTCAAGAGAAATCACTCAGTTATTCCTCATCCTTTTCAATACTCATAAACCTTCATTTCATGAACACCATCCCTGACATTTCTTCATCAGTTACATTATGTATCCAAAATCATTACTCTCATTTCATGTCGTCAATGGGGGAAACATTAATGCCCTCTTGTGATGAGTCGCTTCTTGTCGACATCATCTCATCATCCAGAAATTTGGCTTAGAAACAACCTCTCAGTACCTTGGAGCTTGCTTACATCAACGCCAAATTTCTCACTTTTGGTGACAGGTTGACATGGTAGGCCTTCAACCGAAAGACTTTGTATGGTGTTCAACATCAAATCATAGATTCACACCATGCGTAATGTAATGCAGTACCTTGAGAACCATTATTATCAATGGTGGTTTCTCTCGCGTCTGTTAATGGTTCACATCATTGGCTGGTAATGAGACGATGTCTCCCATGTTCGACTTCAGATCATATATTCACATGGTTATACTTGTACTTTAAGCGATCGAGTGAACGAGATAGAAGACTCTGGATCTATTTTCATTCATCTGGGTTGTGATTTCAGGAGAAGTACCAAATCATCCATACGATGGTCATTACTCAGATAGTCATCCCATCATGGGTCTATATCTGTAGGTGAATTTTTGATGTTATTAAGAAAAGTGGTTAGGGTTTCATAATATCAAAGTGGTTTCTTCACAAATATAATATTATTTCAAGATAAACTCATTTAGTTAAGTCAATTTGTTTGAATACACTATTTCAAGGCAACAATTATTGGGGGGTCTTTTAATACACTATTTCAGGGCCTAAAATTAGTAAGAGGCCTTTAATTCTAGTTTGATTGAGGTTTAAATAGATTTGAAAACCATTTGGTTAATATTTGTTATTATAGTTAGCAATTGAGCTACCTATTTGGATATTTTGGATACTTGTTATTATAGTTAGCAATTGAGCTTATACCCACTTGGATATTTTGGAAATGAGGGAGGTATACACTATATTTTATTTAAGAAAATAACAATAGTACAAGATCATGGATATACATTTAAATTGTTTATGTACATAGAGTATAATACCTAATATAAGTATGGTGATTCATTACAACATATATTGTGGTTTGTTGAATGACATAGTCTGTGCTTTTAAAAATAACAAAGACCATTGTTAAAATGAAAAAGTAAAAAAATATAGGTTCTAAGTGTAGGATTTTAATTACAACCACAAAATCTATATGTGAGAAAATACTAAATTAGCTACTTGCAAAACAGAGAGAGAAAAAATATTAGAAAATCCACTAAATAACCAAAAAGAAAATTAAAATTACTCAAAGCACATGAGCTAAATAATTGATGATATATTATTGTTGAACATGAATACAATATATAGAGCCTTCAAGAGGTGAATCAATTGGAACTAGTTGGGATTCTATGTGCATGCACTATGTTAAATTCAAAATCACTCCCCCTACTTGGAGAATAAGTTAGAAATAGCGTGGGGGACCTAAAATTAGAAGAATATCCTAAAATAGAGAGAAATAGAAGTAAGTGGAGTTATAAATATGTTAAAAATAATTAATAACTCTCAAATGCAAAAAAACTAACTAGTCAACTTAAAAAGAGGAGGAGAGAGAAAAGTGGTGGTTGACTGCTACAAGGTAGGGAATAAGTGCATATTCACTCTAGGAAATCCTAAGCACAAGTTAGTATGAATTATGGAGTGGAAATAACCATTTTATCCTCTAACCAATGTTCATTCAGCACCACATGTCTTCCTAGGTGGCAACCCTTTATAAAAATAGACTTGTTAAAATTAGAAAAGTCTAATGTTTTTTTTATTTTTTTTGCCAAATGATAGTGAATGCTTAGTAATGAATGAAAGTGTTCATATATGCACATAATAATGTATGATATAAGGTCTAATGATGTCCAAATTGTATGTCTTTATGAACTATTGAGTGTAATGTACCCCAACATCAAGCCCCTCGAAGCACAACCAAGGATTATGCTAGTGAATGAGTCCTGACGATTCTTAGCCATGTTAGACACTCATGTACAACAAATATGCAAGACACAATATGAGAAGATTTAGGTGAAGAGGGAAAACCTAGTGGGGATACCCCCCCATCTCCTCCCTCCCCCTCCCAAAATAAATAAATAGATAAATAAATAAAATGCATACTATGTTAATTTGTGCAATTGTTATATGGAAGGATAGTGCTGTTGATCAAACTCATTGTTGTATCTCAAGAAACAATCCCTTCTCTATGGTAACGAATCAATGCTTACAACATTTTGTAAATGTATGTCACAATTATAATATCAAATAGCCTCTGCTTAACACCCTTGGAATATAATTACTTAATACACTCAATAATATTCACAATGCCATAAACTGTTGATATTCGAATGAAATGAAAAGAAGAATTGTAAGGGAAACTTGAAGTGATATGTTGAGAAACATAATCTATCAGTTTTATGTTTTAGAGAAAATTCATGAGAGTGAGGAAACTCGAAATATTATGCTGCAAACACAGAATCTATTACTTTAAAGTTTCATCAGGAGTTTGTGAAGAGAGAAGGGATGAGGTGAAGGAGCACAAATTAAGGTTGCTTAACTCTTACTAAAAAATATAATTAAGAGACTGAATGCTACATTAATTTACTTTATTCAAACAAGAATAAACATAGAGTGAAACTGGAAAGACATATCGACATCAATAGGTGCAAGAAACTTGATCTTCTCTCATTTATTTCTCAGAAAATTGAGTACCAAATTAACAATCATCCAGAGGTCCAAAACTCAGAACCCCTTTTCTTTATTTCTATCTACTTAAATACATCAAAGTGGTTCGTAACTACTAAATTTATTGAAACTAATCGACTACCTAAACTGTTAATATTTCTTATGCAATCATACTAAGAAAACAAATTAAAATTGGAAATATTGTTTGTTTTTCTGAATCTGATGTTGCTGATGCATCTTCCCGAAATGCCGAGGTGTCCTTTCTAGTTACTATGCAGTAGCTGCGTTGTTCTGTAACGACGCCTCAGTGCTCGACTTGAACCAACTGTTGTGCTTCCCAAAATGCCACTATACGTTCTTCTGCCTGACTCTCCCTATGCCCCTGTTCTTCAAACACAGTCATCATGTTACTTGCTACCCGACTCTGCCTCTTCTCCTTTGATTTGCGTCGGGTCACTTACCTGAGTCTCTCTGTCGTGTTTTTCCTATTTCTTCATAAAATGGCACACAAAACTCATAATCCCGGACTTAAAATCCTTTAGATTTCATCTTGGAACTACATCATGTCCGTGACAACATCACACTTCACATTTCACTGCCTTTAAATTTTGCTTAGCACTTATCTTTTACAAATTGTGATGTGCGCTACGCGATCAGGTCCCACCGCATCATGAAACTGAATTTTAAACATTACCGTGGACTTGTGGGTTATGGCTCACATAAAATCCATTTTCATACGTAGTGGTCTACCATACTGGAGTTTATTCAACATACATACACATGCAATAAACAAAGATTTACTTTAAAACAGATAGCACATAACTCAACCACTTACATATATGCGGAACAGTGGTTGTAGGGTCCCACAATATGGTGACCAATCATGGTGCATCACATATTGGCGAACTCAACATATAACTTAAACGGTAGACAATAAAAATGTCGATGCGAACTGCGACGCAATCTCCATTGTAGATCTTCACCAGATCTAACGGCCCTGCTGTATTGTCTCACACTACCATCTCTCGTCCTTATCACATCGCAACCAAAACACTTTACCTTGCAAAGTATTAATGCTAAACTATAAACCCACCGATGTGCGATATGCGCTGGATCATTGTGCCAACATGTGTCTCCTCCCTTTATCACATCGCAAGTATTAATTCTTACCGCATCGAAAGTTATTTTGTTTAACTTGCGAAGTCCTTAACCCATAAACTCAAATATTGCTGATACAAAATTGCACTATGCCGACACGTGGCTCCTATCCTCATCGCATTGCAAGATCTATTGTTTTAACTTGTGATATCATCTCAGTCGTCGGTCTATTCCCCTTCAAATCTACAATTCGATCCTTGCTGTCTGATCACCTCCTTTGGAAATCTTCAAGTGTTTCCGTCTTAGTCGATTTCTCTACTTTCTACCGTAGCCGATCTACAACTCCGCTATTCTTCCTGAGCTTTATTCAGTCTTAAAAAGTGTTGATCTCTCCTGAGCTTTCAAATGGGCCCAACTCAACCTGGTCTGGTGTGAAATGTTCTAAACGTGCCCATCGGTCTGGATCTGGAACTGTTTAGCACGTGAATGAGCCCGACTCAACCCACCTTCACATCTTATCATGTAATGTTAATGTATCAACATATAGATAATAATTATTTTATCTACTACACAAAAAATTGTACATTTTATATTATATATGATTTTTTTGTGTTTTGAAAAATATTTCAAAGGTAAATGCAAATGAGCCATAACATCCGACTGCACCTGGGGATAGTGATTTTTTCCACGGAAGCACTAAAAATGATAGATTAATGCTTTATCCATTGGGCATGGAGTCAAATATTTCTTGGTGACATATGAACAATGAGAAATATAATATTTACAATGGTGGGATGCTAGATTTTAATGCTGGAAATAATGCTTTAGATACTGCCCGTTCATAGGAAGCTGTACTGACTCTCCATCTAGATCTTCCAAAATGAGTGTGTTATTTGACCTTGCCTCAGAGATCTTGTATGGACCATATCAGAGAGGGTAAAATTTATCATGCTTCCCCTTTTATTCTCGTCTGGTGTCCCATCTTAGTACCAAATCTCCTGCTTGAAAGATAACTTCTTTTGGGTTTATGTCAAATATAGACTTCATCTTTTCTTGATAAGTAATCAAGTTATCCCTGAATTTGTTTCTGTTTTCACTTGATTCAATTATTTTTTTCAATCTTCTTACCGGATTATTAAGTTATTCCTAAGATTCTTGAAGGAAATAAATCACTGGTTTGGCCAGCTGAGTAGGAAATAGTGCTTGAGTTTGATAAACCAGTTCATAGGGAGAATTTCTAGTAGATCTCCTGGTAGTGAATCGAACTGCCCAGAGGGAAAACTTCAACTTAATATCCAAATCCTTATGATTCTCGGTGATTGTCTTCTTCAAGATTATAACCAATGTCTTATTTGAGGACTCTGCCAATACATTCCTTTGGGGATGATATGCTCTGGAATGTGATAAAATTAAATTATATGTTTGACAAAAATTAATGAAATGAGCAGAGTTGAATACCTAAGAATTATCAATCACAATTTTGACTGGACATCAGAATCTACTGAAGATGTTTTCCTCTAGAAACTTCATCATTGCTTGGTCATTTGCCTTCTTCGTGGGTATTTCTTCAACCCATTTTGTAAAATAATCAATGGCAGTCAGAATACACTTGAACGTTCCACTTGATGGTAGATTCATCTCTCCAATAAAATCCAATCCCCATTGCCTGAAAGGTTATTCAATAAATATTGGGATGGGAGGTAATGGATCAAGTTTTTTCTTTTCAATAAATAACTGACACTTTTGACAACTTTTGACCAGTCTATAAACATCTGCAAACAAGGTCGGACAATAGAAGCTTGACTTGAGAATCTTATGAGTAGTGACCTTCCAAATATAATTTCCTCCACACAGACTTTCATGATATTGTTTGGTCACTTCAATAGATTCTCCTTCGGTCAAACATAACAACAAAATACCAATAGGATATTTCCAATATAGCTTTTCTTCTATGATAACATATGGCTGAGACTTGAGATTGAGAGCTCTGTATTTTGTTCTATTTAGTGAAGTTGGACAAGAAAAGAAACACACGTAGTTCACAATATCCTTATACAAACCAGAGCACAAAAAATTGTATTGAATACCTGTTTTGGACTTGCTTTGACCTTCTTCATTAATAGCTCCATCCAGAGGTGCCAATAGATTAATTCGCAAGGCTTGAAAATTTGTCTCTATCAACAACTTCGCCAACCCCTGTCCCTTAACCAGCTTGGTGGGTTTGATGTCAAAATCATACTCTTGGATTTTTGCTATCCACTTCCCCCTTTTTCCTTCAACCTCACTTTGGACTAGCACGTCTTTCACGGTAGAATTGGGAACATAAGCAGTTATTTGGGACTGTAACACATAAGTCCTGAAGGCTTTCAGTGCTTTGACCAAAGCATATACTTGTTTATATATAATATTGTATTTGAGCTCAACATCTCTGAGAACTTTACTAAAAAATGCAAGTGGCCGCTCCTTACTATATTCATTTTTCTGCAACAACACAACAACAATAGTAGTGGGAGATGCAAATGAGAATACCTGAAAGGCCTTTTGATAGTCTAGACTAATCAGAATTGGAGCTTCCTGCAGTGCTTCCTTTATTCTAGCAAATGCATCTCTTGCTTCCTTATCCCATTTCACTTCTGCATTTTTCTTCAACATATCTATTATACTTCTCACGATCTCCATATAAAAGGGCACAAATCTCCTCATAAAGTTTATTTTCCTAGGAATCTCTGGATATATTTGTTTCTTATGGGTAAAGGAATCGTCTGAATGTCATCCACCCTTTCTGGGTCAATATTTAATCCTTGTTTAGAAACTATGTGACCCAATAACTTACCTTCTTCTAAGGAAAATAAATATTTCTTGGGATGTAATGGAAAACCAAACTTTCTGCACTTTTGATTTTTTTTTTGAAAATTCTCGAAGTGTTCATCATCTGACCCTGAGAAAATAGTTACATCATCCATATATATAACTACAAACTTGTCACCGATGAAATATATGTCCATGACCCTTTGAAATCTTGCACCTACATTGATAAGGTCAAATGGCATCCTTGCATACATGAAGGTGCCCCATGGCGTCATGAAAGCAGTATTTTTATGAACTTATTTTTCTACTGCTACTTGATTATACCCAGAAAATCCGTCAACCATAGACAACCTATGAGCTCTTGTCACCTTCTGTAAGACATAATCCATTTTCGGCAAAGGATAATTATCTTTTAGAGATGCTTAGTTCAATTTCTTGAAGTCTACACATAGTATTATCTCTCAATTCTTCTTTCTTACATGGACCAGATTAGAAACCTAGTCTGAATATATGAGAGGGACTATAATTTTCGCTTGCAACAATTTCTTCACTTCCTTTTTGATTGGAGCTAACAACAATAGATTGAACTGTCTAAGCTTCTGTCTGTGTGGTTTGAGTCCTTCCTTCAATGGAATCTTATGTTGAATTATGCTTTTTTCATATATTTTCAGGTATTCATATGACCAGGCAAATACATCCATATATTTCTTAAACAGATCAATGTATCTTTCTTTGTAGTTTTTGGGAACACCTTTGAACAATTTCACTATTTTGGGTTCTTGCTGAGTTCCCAAATTACAATCTTCCATCTCTTTTTATTGATGTGTTTTCTTTGAATCAACAACAACATCATTAGCATTGAATAATCTTTCAAGGGGAACCAACCCTTTAAGGAGCACATTATCTTTCAGTTGGATAATCTTATGTTCACCTATTGAATACTTAAGGTTTCTTAGTTCTGATTTCTGATCTATCTTTTATTCCTCTTGGTCTATTTAAACATCTTCAAAGTTTCCAATAATTTTCAGGAAATAATTTATCTGTTCATCATCCTCAAACACCTGCCAATGTTTCACATTGTCAGGGATAGAAGGTCTATGTCTAATTTAAATTTCATACCTTAGCCTTGGATTTACTGTAGGTTTGAAGGTGCTGGATGTGGCTGCTAAAGAATCTGTCAATCTATTCTCCTCCCTCAGAATCAAATAAATATTGAATTCTTCAAAATAGTTTTCTATCATATCCCAAAATTCATTCCTATATGATCTTAACCTCAGATGCTTGGTTTAACAATGATTTTTAACCTGCCTTATTATCAATTCAGAGTCACAAAAAATTGAAATACATTGAAATCCCATCTGTTTAGAAACTTGAAGGCTTGAGATTAAGGCCTCATACTCAGCCACATTGTTTGTCGAATCAAATTCTAGCTTAAAAGAGAAAGGCATGAGTTTACCTTCTGGTGATATCAACATGAATCTAGCACCTGCGCCTTCCTTGGAGTAGGCACCATCAAAGTAGCACTTCCAAATCTTCCCGAAGTGCAAACCATTATTTAAAACCGCTGAAGAGAGCTGCTTCCCTGTGTCTTCAACAAATTAGGCATCTTCCTGCAGCATGAAACAAGAAAGATCTTATGTTTCTTAAATATAAATGGGGGAATTTCCTACATATTTCTTGGAGGTGGTCTTCACAAACCTTGTTTCCCTATACAATCTCCTTTCTTCCCCATTAAAAACCATAATGATAGCATAAGTGAAATCTAATCTTAGTACACCTCCCAACTTCGCTCCCCAAGATCTTGACAGGAGCATTCCAAACCTGGCTGGGATGTCAACAACCACTACATCCATGACTATACTTTTTTCTGGGATTTGTGCCAATCAAACTACCACATATTTAATTAACCCGACACATTTCCACCCTTTTGGAATAAAATGAATATAGATCCCTATAAGGTTTGGTAATATGAAAGTTAAGTTCCTTCATAACAAAAAATGGCATGAGATTATGGGATGCTCTTGAGTCCAACATGCAATTATGTAGAGTAAAATCATGGAGAAATAGAGAAATATAGAAGGGTGGAACAGAAGGATCTACTTATTCTACATGAGGACCAAAGGTGACCACTAGATTTTCTTCTTGTAAGTTCACCGTGTCACCTATATCATCTACCTGTGTGAGATTAATCAATTATGAAATTTCTTTCTTGTAAGCTGGTATTTTAGCTAATTATAGAAGAGGTACTTGAATTTTAACCTTCTCCAACTCTTTTTCCAAACTGAAAGCATGAGTTTGCTTAAAATTTTTTTTAAGTTCTTCTTCACTCTTTCTAGAATTTTCTACTTGTTCGGGTACAGGAACAACTCTCTCCAAAATGTTAGTGTCAACTGATTTTTTCTGGGAAGATTCACCCTGCTGCACATTTGTTCTATTAAGTGAATTTACAGGTTGTTTCCCCTTACTGACCTATTTCACAGGGTCCTTTTGTTGTGGAGTCGCCATTAGAGGAGGAATGGAACCTTGTTGTTCACCTTCATTATCCTGCACCCTAGATCTCTTTCTAGACCTTAAATCATAATTTTTGTGTAACTCAACTTGAATGAAATCTGTGAATTGCCTACAGTATTCATCCATTTCATCTTGATCAAAAGATACTTCAACTTCAACATATTCTCCCTCACAATATTCCTCTTCATCCTCTTCTATTGTATACATATCAATTACCTGATCCTTGTCCTCCCTTTGGTCATCGTCTGTTGGCTCTGCGAGTGTTTCTTCTATATACAACGATGCTTGAACCTGGTCTTGATCTCTTCTTTCCCTTTGCAGAATTTGCAGCGGATGTCTTCTGAATTGAGGGTTAAACCCCCCTTGACTTTGTTGTACTTGTCTTTGGGAGTTTTTATTTTCCAATTTCATCTTAGCTAGCTTATTTGTCAAATTTTTCATCACCTTTGCCATATCTTCAATCCTTAGATCTTCTTATGATTCTTCTTTTGCTTTCCCCATCTCTTGGACTAGCTGTTTCACTTTCGCCTTTCCAGCTGCAATCATATTAGCTTCAATCGCTACAATGTCTGTCTATATCTTCTCAAGAGTAGGGGTTATTCTCTCTCTCAATGTAAAGCTAAAATCAGCTTCAAAAGCCCCAACAAAAACTACCTTTGCTCCTACAAGGGGGGATTATCTCTATAGGCAAACTATTGTACAATTTGTTGAATCTTTTTACAAACTCAGAAATGTTTTCATTAGGCTTTCCTTTAATTGCATTAAACTCTGTCAATGAGTAACCATGATCCCTTTTTTCACCCCATCTCTGAGTGAATCAATTTTCCAGTTCTTCCCATGTATTAATAGAATCATTTGGAAATCCCTTAAACCACTTCCTAGCCTCTCCATCTAGAGATTGAACAAAGAGCCTCATTACAACATCAAGATGTTCTACATTCAAATTTTCAGCAAAAGTAAAAAAAATAGGAAAGTGTTGTTCTGCAGTTATTTCATATTCTCCAGTAAAACATGGGAGTAATTTAAGATGCTCCTGAGGCATTGCATTCATTGGTTGAGAAAGGTTAAGTGGACCATATCTGTTTAAAAAAAAGGCTGGTGCTGCCATGTTTGCACCTTGATTAGCTGTTCCTTGGTTAGATTCAATCGACATACCCACTATGAAAATGAATGAATGTGGAGGAAAAACTAATATGGGGATAGGCTAATGGAAAATAATAGAGGGACCAACAACCATATTTTGTTGAGCTTGAGTAAAAGTAAACGAAACAGACTCAAAGGAGTGTTATTCCACCTTAGGTTCTTGAAAATAAAGTGGTGTGAAAGGTGAATATTGTTTGAAGGAAGGAATTATTTTAGAAATATCTCCAAACAAAGGGTTACTAGAACTAATGTGAGGAGAAGACAATGTAGGATTAGGTGTTGAAGCAGTTTCAAGTTTCTTAGCCTTTTTAGAAACCAATATTTCTAGATCTGGCAAAGAAGGGACTATCTGCTGTGAGGTATCTGACCTCATGTGAGGCCTTTTGAAAGCCAGAATTTTGAAAATAACAAACACAACCCAGTATTTCCTCCTCACTGAACAACCATAGGAAATAATGTGAAAAACCTAGGGAAAAATAACTTCGTTTCTTCGTCCCCAACAACGATTCCAAAAAATGTTGTATCTTAAGAAACAATCCCTTGGTTGTGGTAAGGAATTAGTGCTTAAGAAATTTTGTAAATGTATGTCACAATTATAATATCAAATGGCCTCTGCTTAACACCTTTGGAATCTAATTACTTAATACACTCAATAATCTGATATAATGAAAGCCTTCACAATGCCATAAACTGCTGATATTCGAATGAAATGAAAAGAATAACTGTAAGGGAAACTCAAAGTGATATGCTGAGAAACATAATCTATCACTTTTAAGTTTCAGAAAAAATTCATGGAGAGTGAGGAAACTCAAAATAATATGCTGCAAACACATAATCTATTACTTTAAAGTTTCACCAGGAGTTTGTGAAGAGAGAGGAGATGAGGGGAAGGAGCACCAATTAAGGTTTTTTAACTCTTACTCACAGACGTAATTAAGAGAGAAGCTGCTACATTACTTCACTTCATTCAAAGAGGAATAAACACATAGAGAAACTGGAAATACATATCAACATCAATAGGTGTAGGAAACTTGATCTTCTTTCATTTATTTCTCAGAAAATTTAGTACCAAATTAACAATCATCCAGAGGTCCAAAACCTGGAACCCATTTTCTTTATTTTGATCTACTTAAATGCATCAAAGTGGTTCGTAACTACTGAAATTATTGAAACTACTCGAATACCTAAACTGCTAATATTTATTATGCAATCATACTGAGAAAACAAATTAAAACTGGAAATATTGTTCATTTTGCTGAATTTGATGTTACTGATGTGTCTTCCCGAAATGTCGAGGTGTCCTTTTTGGTTATGATGCAGGAGCTGCGTAGTTCTGTAACGACACCTCAGTGCCCGACTTGACCCAGTTGTCATGCTTCCAATAGTGCCACTATACGTTCTTCTGCTCGACTCTTCATATGCCCCTGTGCTTCAAACATAGTCATCATGTTACCTGCTACCCGACTCAACCTCTTCTCCCTTGATCTGTGTCAGGTCGCTTACCTGAGTATCTCTGCCATTTTTTTCCTATTTATTCATAAAATGGCACACAAACCTCTTAAGCCTAGAATTTAAATCCTTTATATTTTATCTTGGAACCACATGACGTTCGTGACAACATCGCACGTCTCATTTCACTGCCTTTAACTTTTCCTTAGCACTTATCTTTTACAATTTGCGATGTGTATTACGTGATCGGGTCCCACTGCATCATGAAACTGCATTTTAAACATTACTATGGACCTGTGGGTTATGGCCCACATAAACTCCCTTTACATACCCAGTGGTCTACCATACTGGAGTTTATTCAACATACATATGCGCGCAATAAAAAACAATTTACTTTAAAACAGATCACACATAACTCAACCACTTACATAAATGCAGAAATGTGGTTGTAGGGTCCCACAATATGGTGACAAATCACAGTGCATCACATATCGGCGAACTCAACATATTAATTAAACAGTAGACAATAAAAGCGCCGATGCGAAGTGTGACATAATCTCCATCATAGATCTTCGCCAGATCTAATGGCCCCGTTGTATCGTCTCACAATGCCATTTCCCATCGTTGTCGCATCACAACCAAAACAATTTACCTTGTGAAGTCTTAATGATAAAATCTAAACCCTTCGATGTACGATATGCACTGGAACGTTGTGCCAACACATGGCTCCTCCCTTTATTTAATTTCAAGTTTTAATTCTTACCACATCACAAGTTATTTCATTTAACTTGCGAAGTCCTTAACCCATACACTCCAATATCGTAGATGCGAAATTGCGCTATGCTGACATGTGGCTCCTATCCTCATCGCATCAAAAGATATATTGTTTTAACTTGCTATGTCATATTAGCCATTGGTCTATTCCCCTTCAGATCTGTGATTCGATCCTCGCCGTTCAATCACCTCCTTTGGAAATATTCTAAGTGTTTCTGTCTTAGTCGATTTCTCTGTTTTCTACCGTCGTTGATCTACAACTCTGCTATCCTTCCTGAGCTTTCTTCAGACTTAAAAAGCATTGATCTGTCCTGATCTTGCGAATGAGCCCGACTCGACCCTGTCCGGTGTGCAATTTTTTGAACGTGCCCATTGGTTCGGCTCTGGAAATTTTTTTCACGTGAATGAGCCTGACTCGAGCCACCTTCACATCTCATCATGTAATGTTAATGTATCAACATATAAATCAAAATTGTTCTATCTACTACACATAAAATTTTAAATTTTCTATCATATATGCTTTTTTGGTGTTTTGAAAAATATTTCAAAGGTAAATGCAAATGAGCCACAACACTGATCATGAATTTTTCCTTGGATTTTTCATATACCATCATATCATAATCCTTTTGGTGTATTTTTTTAGTCTCTAAACCACTTACATTTGACAAGTTTCTTGTTTGGAATCACGATTTTCGTTAGACCAAAACTTGTAGGTGTTACTGAAAAATCGCATCGCTAGAGATAAGGATCCACGAGAGGCGTTTAGTACATGTCACGAAACACATGGGGAGCTTTGGTTTATCCAATGCCCAACAATCTCCCCCCCAACGCAACTCAAGTGTGTATCGAACTCGTGAACTACGCTCTGATACCACTTGTTGGGAATCACGATTGTCATTAGACCAAAACCCACAAGTGTTAGTAAATGATCGCATCGCCAGAGATAAGGATCCACAAGAGGCAGTTAGTCCATGTCACTAAGCACATCGCGAGCATTGGTTTATCCAATGTCCAACAATAGTAATTCCCAAGTGTTGTTATGATCTATCAAGAACTTGTACTCCTCCCTCATAGCTGATTCCCAATAAGGGTTCCATTCAGCCTTTGCATAGGTCTGAGGATATGATACAAGAGTAAAATAAAAATACATATGATATGCATGTTCCATGATATATCTTTAGGAAGCTCCACAAACTGAAACTAACTTCTTTGTGAATTAACAGGATGACCTGCTAGATCACCAACTTACTAAAGTGCCTATTGTACCCATCGAGGCCTTTGCTCTAGATCGGAAAATTATTGTTTCTATATTGATATATCAAAACTTATATTGTAATAAAAAAATAATTCAAGAAGAATTACTAAGATGTGGTACAAGTAGGGATGGAGAGGATCAAGTAGGGTGCTTTGGAAGTTCTTGTAAGGGACCTTCTTTAAATCAAACACTTATTTGGATGAATAAAGTATTTGAAGAGGTATCTAGAATGTTTCCCTTAAATCCTTTTTTATATCTCACAAATATGCACTCCTTTCTCCAAGGCCCAATAGCTTTCATCTTCTCAGAGGGAATCCTAGCCTTGCTTGTCTTAGACTTCTCTTCTGTATGCTCACCAAGTATGCATCCCTAGAAAAATTCATCTATGTATTGGATATTGGACATCTATTCAACCACTCCTTATTTGTATGAATGAACCAAATACTTGTAATTAAGGTGACCAAAATTCTCATCCCATAACTTACTCTCCTCATTAGCATGTGTTAGAAGTGAAAAATCAGATTTAGGAATAAATTGAGAGAAAGTATATAATGTGAAAAGGTGGTTTGATTCTCCAATAGAAACTTTAGAATCATCTAACATTTTGTAAATCAACATTATATATTGACTACCTTATATTTTATTTCCTAACCTTGTGTGAATAAATTGATAAATGGAAAGCAAGTTAACTGAAAGCCAAGGAACATATAATACCTAGTTAAAGTTGTCATTCTCCAAGTCAATTCTCCTTGCTCCAAAACCCCCATAAGTGTATCACCTCCCAAAAATATAGGTTGTATAGGACAAGTATCCAAGTGAGAAAAATAATCTATTGAAGAATCCATATGGTGTGTAGCTCATAAATCAAGTACCCAAGAACTAGGAGACGAAGTAGTAGCCAACAATGCATGACCCTTACCCTTATCTTTTGGTAGTTGGTCCACCTTATTCTTCTTGGAGTAGTTATGTTATCTAATCAATGGTTTTCTTCATACAATATCTCTTTGGATGGAACCCTCTATTGTAACATGCATAATTATTGTTCTCCTTCTCAAGGAAAATTTTAAGGATGGAATCTTGTCTTAAAGTTTAGAAATATTGGCAAATCTTAATAGTCCCTAATATGAAAACTATAAAATTTTTGGTCATATTTTTGTAAAAAATGTTCAAATTTATAATGATTTTATATAGAATCTATAAAATTTTGTTGATTTTTAAGGTAAAATAATTTTATCTTATAAAGGTGAATCATTTTTAGAAAAATTAGAAAATGAAAAATCTTTTTCTTTTGAAAAAAGCATGAAAAAGTAGCCCATTTGAAAATATTATCCCCTAAAATTTTCACTACTCCTTCATACCTTTTCCACCCTTAGAATTTGAATGCTCATTAGTGAGCTTTTTCTTAGCCTCTTTTTTTTTCTCTAGTTCTTTCGTCTTATTCTTTCGTTTAGTCTTCTCACTTATTTTCTATGCTTCAAGTTTATGGGGGTTGGAAAACTTAAGAGATACCACGAGTATGAATTTTTTCTACCCTTGTATTAGAGACTCAATAAAATCATCTAATGATGACATCTTCTAATTTTTACCCATAGATAATTTTGTAGTATGGAAAGAAGAGATGAAAATAGAGTACTCAATTCCTAGCTTGGAAAGCACCAAAAGAATGAGTTTCTCTTCTTTTCTATTTGCCACAAGATTTTATTTGAGCCATTAATGCATTGAATATGGAGAATTAGTCCTCTAGGGTCTCAATGTTGGATGGATTCATTGTGATCATCTCATTCTAAAGCTGATGTCCCCTCAACACTCAACCCATGTTGCTTGCAAAATAGTTCCTCCAATTTGGTCCACACTTCATTGGGACTCTTTCACATTGAGATGAAACAAAAAATTAGGGGATATTGACAAACATCGAATCTCATAGGCTTAGTACCCATAGTGATCCTATAGAGCCCCTTGTTGTGCGACACCATGAGGATCTTAGGTTTCCAGTCAAAATAGTTGAAAGGAATTAGGGTAACTAAGATTTGATCCATTCTCTCTATGGGTTGTTATAACTTTTTAAATATGAAAAATTTCAATATTATACACAAACACTTATGCTTTGATACTATGTATGATTTTAATCACATGCAAAAAATATAGATGTGAGAAATGCTAATCTTTGTTGCTTGCAAAACAAACAAGAAGAGAGAGATAAATTGCTTGAAATTTCACTACGTAACCAAAGAGAAAATTTGAACAAGGAAATGTTTTGGGGATAATATTCGCAAGGGGGCTAATTTTCCATGCTTTTTAAAAAAAAAAGAAAAGACTTTTAAATTTCTATTTTTTCTAAAAATGGTTTGGCCTAACTTTATAGTATAAAATTATTTTACCTTAAAAATTTCCAAAATTTTAGTGGGAAGAACTCCCCCCCCCCCCTCTCAAAATATAATCCATACTATGTCGACTCAGGTAGTTCTTATGTAGAAGGGTGGTGTTGTTGATAAACCATATCATGAAATTTTCCTCATATCTATCTTATAATATCATATGAAAATACTTTTTTCTACTGGTGTCTTAGATCTTTAAACCCACTTGCATCAGAAAAGTTTCCAGTTGGGAGGAAGAAGTAACAATTCCCAAGTGTTGTTCTATATTAGTGAATTGTACTTTGCCCTCATAGTTTATTTTCATGAAGGATTCCATTCAACTGCTATATAGATATGGGGTTCTAATAGAAGAGTCAAATAACAATAGATAGGATATGCATGCTCCATGAAAGTTATAGCTTGAGGATACTCCAGAAATTTTGACCTAGTTCTTTGTGAATCAATAATATCATTGCTACATCACCAATTTCCTAAAGTTTGTTGCATCCATCGAGGTGTTTGCTATGGAAATAAAAATTATCACGCATGTTGTAACATATTGAAATCTAAAATATGATAAAAACAATGAACTGAAGAAGAATTACAGATATATGGTACGATTAGAGTTGGAAATGATGAAGTAAGATGCTTCAAAAGTCCCTGTAAGGGACCTTCCTCAAATGTGACACTTCTTAGGATGGATAAAGTATCTAAAGAGGTATTTAATAACATGTATCCCTTAACTCCTTCTTGATATCCCAAAAATATGCACTCCTTACTCCAAGGCATCATATACTTCCCCATATTAAAGGGAATTCTAACCTTGCTTGTCTCAAACTTCTCTTCAAGATGCTTGCTATGTATGCATCCTTGGAAAAATTAATCTATTTATCAGATGCTGGGAAGCGCTTCAACCATTCCTTGCTTGGATAACTGATACAAATACTTTAAATAAGGTGAAAAAATCTCTCATGCCATAACATACTCTCCTCATTAGCATGCGTTAGAAGATAAAAATCAAATTTAGGAATAAATTGAGAGAAAGTGTATAATGTGGAACGGTGGTTCACCTTTCCAATAGTAACTTTAGAACCATATGATAAGTTTGAAATCACCACTCTATATGGAGTATATTCTACTTTACTTGTTGATGATGTATGAGTAATCTGATAAATGGAAAACAGGTTAACTGAAAATATGGCTGCTCTAGGAAAATTCTCCATGTGAGAAAAAAAATCTATTGAAGAAGCCATATGCCATGTAGCTCCTAAATCAAGCACCCAAGAACTAGGATATGATGTAGTAGCTAGAAATGAATGATCCTTATTCTTGTGTTCTGGTGGTTGGTCCCCCCTCTTTTTCTTGGAATTATATGGTATGGAATAATCCAAGTGATGTTATTGGAGTACATGTACCATCTAATCAATGGTTTTATCTGTGCAAGATCTCTCTAGACAAAACCATATACTGTAATATGCACACTTATTCATCTCCTTCTTTCCTTTTCTTCCCTCGGCATTAGAACCCCCCTAAGTAGGATTTCTCTTAGCTTCCTTATTTTTCTTTTCTTCCTTGTGCTTACTCTTCTACTTACTCTTCTTTCTTGTTTCCTATGTTTGAAGTGCATGTGCCTTAGAAGAATTAAGATTCCCCATGATTATGAGCTCTTTATTATTTTGTGTTAAAGACAATAAATAATATAAGGATATAATCTTCCCTTTTTTACTCGTAGATAATTTTGTAGTATGGAAAGAAGAGACAAAAGCAGAGTACTAAGGTCCTAGGTTAGAAAGAACTAAAATAATGAGTTTCTCTTATTTTTTATCTATGACACAAGCTTTTACCTGAGCCATTACTGTCTTGAATCTAGAGAATTAGTCCTATAGGGTATCAAAGTTGAATGGATTCATTTTGATCAACTCATTCTCAAGCTGATGTCCCCTCAAACCATCTTTCTTGCCAAATAATTCCTCCAATTTAGTCGTGTTGATAGGCAGAAGAAATACTCCTGCAACAAGTGAGTATTGGCCCGATAAGGGTCCCAATTAGACCCCTATTCATCTGGCATGGTTATATACTCTATGGAACAAAGGCCAATTTCCTATACTAATCTAACCTAAAATTATATACATAAAAACTAATTAAAAATAAAACTAATCTAATCTAATCATCCTAATTATTTACAGGTAAGTATAAACAAATTTACAAAATGTTATGTATGTGTAGATCTTCTTGAAAAATATGAACAACAGGGGATGGGGAAATCACCCAAATGAAACACTTTGAGAAAACACTATAAATGTTTAAATTAGTGATAACCTTGATTGGAATGTGGTTCCGGTCAACCACCTAAATTATTTTCTAGGATCTTCTTTAAAGCGCTTATGAAAATTTGATTATGTTATTTTTTAAATATGATTTTTAATGTTTATTTTCATATAATGAAACTACTATAAATGAAAAAAAAAAAATCTATCTCGATAATGAGAGAAAGATTGTTAACTATCATTTGAATATCAGAAAATGAATTCCAATTCAATTAGAATAAACTTTGATAAATATGAGTTAATTAAAACAATTCGACAATACAATACACTTTATCATTTCAGAAGAGATGACAAAAGTACATTCCAACGCTCAATAGGTATAGATATAAATGAAAATAATAGAATAAAATTCCATCAATGCCTTAAAAAAAATAAATATCATGTTGTACTCAAATCATAATATTCAAAGATACATCATTAACTAACCGGTTTTCAAAAAATTGACTCAAATCCTTCGATTAAAAAACCAATATCTTAAAGTGAAACTATTTCCAACCATTTTGCACTATGATTTCAAAAGAAATATCCCACAATAAGATAAGTTCCTTCTTGCCTTGGTTCAGCCTCTTGATTTTCTTCTACAGAGCCTCTATTTATAATTACAGAGTTCAATTTAAAAATAGAAGTTTATTTTGTGATAGCTTCAGGAAAAAATGTTTTTTGATTTCTTTCGATGTGGATAATCCTCTTTTCCCATCTGTAATTTCAATCCATTGATATTGAAGCTCCAATTGGAAACAACCTTCCATAATCTCTACAAAAAATATTCACAAAAGTTATCGTTAAAAATATTTTAAAACTTGGAGCAAAACCCCTATCTAAAACAATCGAAACTAATCATTCAGAGAAAATTTGATTCCTATAAATTAGTAACAAATTCCAAAATTTGAACCAAATCTTTTTTTTTTGTTGAAATTTTGATAGATGAGAAACATACTAAGAAGATCAAAGCAACAAAATTTTTTGGCATTAGTTTCATTTCTAAAAATAGCCCAAAAATATTGATTTGATAAAAAAATGTAACCCTTTTTATATTGAATTTTTGGGAGGTTTAGATTGCAGATTTATTGAAATAGATGTTTCCCATATTGTTGTCCTCGATTTTTTTATTACCAACGAGCTATATTGCACTTAATTTGGAAATTGATGCTCATTAGCCATTGATTTATTTTGTCAGAAAATTTAATCTATTGATTTGAATGCTAAAAGAATTATCCCAAATGCACCAAGTAGATGACAAGTAATCTGTATATATAATTTCGCAGGTTTGATTTAATATTTAAAGAAAAATAATAGTGTAATGGAGGCTCCCATTAAATATATTTTAATATAACATTTAATATAAAATATTAAACCCCAACATGAAAATTAAGTTTTAACTTGATGTTGATGAAGGATTCTGTTAAACTGTGTGTATTTTTTATGTTCCCGATGTTTCGAGTGAACACACACCAATACAATTAGATGTTTCAAGTGTACACAAACCAATACAATTAGATGTTTTGAGTGAACGCTTCACCCATCTTCAGGGACATAAAGCAAACTAATGATTCGAAGAGTGATAGAATTCAAATTAATAATTTTAGATGGTAAAATTATATATATAGTCAACTAATTATTATTTTGAATGAATAAAAATATAGAGTCAAATTTGACTGAGATTTATTATGATTGATTAATTTATTAAGATGTCGAATATTTGATTAAGTATAATTTTTATTTTTTATTTTTTTTTATTTTTTTAAATTTTTTCTGAATAATACTAGATTATATCATATGATACAAAAAATTACATAGGTACAATCCATATTCCAAACCGAGATTTCTAAGCTAGCCAATCCCGGTGGGAAAGAGAAAATCCAAAAAAAACAAAAATGGGGTTGCCCCTTGAGGGGAAATCAACCCATGAAACAGTCCACAGAGCATAAAAAGAGCTGCCCCTTAAGGGGAAACCAACCTTAAACAGAAGAACCCAGTAGCTAAGTTTTTTGTGCAAAATGTAAATAGACATAGAGACTAAAGTAAAGCTAGAAAAAAATAGAAAATAAGGAACCATGGTGGTAGACGTTCTGGTCCTTTGCATCCTGAATTTGCTGAGGAGGCTGCTCTTCCTCTATGTGGCATCCATATTTGGAGGGGTTATCCTCTTGCTTGGAGAGCTGAGGGTCCAACTATAGCGTGGAGGTGGAACGAGCCCCCATTTCTTCTGCCTTGCCCACTTCGGTGGAGCTGCTACTACCTCCTATGTCAGATGATTCCTCCATACGTTTGACGGGAAGAGCCACCATTTTCTAAGGTTTTTGGGGGGAAGAATGAGATAGGGTTGAGTTGTGCATCCTTTTCCTAGACCCCAAGCCGAAATGGTGTGGCTAAGATTCGGGAATTCAAGGAGAGATGTGGGTAGAAAGGAGCTGAGGGTCATGAACCTTCGGCACATCCATAGCCATGGCGAAGATGGGATGGTAGGAGGGCGAACCTCAACCTCCGCCTCTGTGACAACGCATTTGATGGTGGTGAGGCATGGAGTTGGAAGTATTTCGAGAGTTCAGGTGAGGTGGATGAATAGAGGGAGATGGACGAGCAGAGGGTGACTGAAGGGCTGAGAGAGGGGCAGAGGGCGACTGAAGGGCTACGAGAGGGGTGGAGGCGTAGCAAGGATCAACAGAGCCGAGAGAAGGAGTTTACAGAGAAAATTTCATAGAGATATGGAGGGATAATTGTTGGGAAGAGACATCACCATTGCCCATAAATGGCCAGGGATCTCTGCAAGCCAGACACACAGGAATGAATGCACAACAAGTGAAATTGAATACCAGGTAAGGCGTCGGGTTGTGGACCAACGAGGCATATTTAAGGCTCCCACACTAGGGCCATGTGATTCCTTGTGGCGAGGACAAATGCTTGGTGTTGGAGAGCCCATGTGGCGAGCTAGCTGAGAGTTATGGAGCACCCGCATCCGGGGATGATTAAGTATAATTTTGATTAAATAAAACTAATTATTTTATTGGATTTAAAAGTTGAATAAAATATTATAAAATAGCAAGAGAGAGAATAGAGTGGGTCAAGATATATTTAATAAATATTAAGTTAATGTAAGGTTTATGAATTAAATTAAATAAAATTAAAATTAATAGAAATGATTTTAAAGTGAGGAAACAATCATTGAATACAAAAATAATTAACAAATTTGGAATAAAATACATGAAAATAGGAAAAAAATTAAATATAGATAACTAAAAGAAGATAGGAAATATATATTAGAATATAACTTAAATAAAATATGATTTTATCTTATAGGAAGGAGAAAATTGAAATTGTAAAAAAGAGGAACAAGAAAGAGGGAAAGAAAGAGGGAGTAAGAAAATAAGGGTATGAAGATTTAAGAGAATGCCTATTAGAACAAGGGGGACTGGGTTTAGAGGATAAGAAATGAATAATTTTCATTCGGGAGTGGCTTAACTGGTGTCCATCTTCACAATTAAAGTTGTTGGGGTGCTTTTCAATTTCTAAGGCTTCCCCGATGATACAGTTGGAGTGGAAGGGGGAAAAGGCTAGGATTTTGGATTTATCAAAACAAATAAGATGTTTGGTATTGTGGAAGTGTTCAACAATCATAGATTTATAAATGTGGTTATGGTAGGTGTCAACCATATAATATTTGAGTTGGGCTTTAAAGGATCTACCAGTTTTCCCAATGTAAGAAATTCCAAAAGAACAAGGGATTTCATAGAATCCAAAGCCTCACATAGGGTCATTCTTATCTTTGGATGATCTGAAGAGTTGGTTGAGGGTTTTCTAGGTTTGAAAAAGGTCTTGATGTTATTTTTAGAAATAATTTTGGATATATGGATGAAAACCCATTAAATATAGGGAAGGGCTACTTTTGCTAATATAGGGTTATTGGGTAGATTTTTAGGATGGGGGTGGAGAACAGAATGAAAGGCCTTGCAGATATAATAAGTGGAGTAACCATTGGATTTCAAATCTTTGATGAGATGTGATTTTTCATTGGGAAAGGGTTGAGAAGAGGATATTTGAATGGCTCGGGTAACAAGGGTTTTAAGCACAGAAATATTTTTGGCTAGATGATGGTGGGAGTTGGCATGAAGGTACCTATCGGTCTGAGTCTTCGTTCAATAGACTTGGGGAGTAAGGGAACCATTAGGGAGGTGAGAGACTGTGACATCAAGAAATGGGCGGGAATGATTATCTTCAAGTTCCATGGAGAATTGGATCCTCTCCCTTCTTGATGTCCTGGTCTCTTGCCTCCCTGATGGTTCCCTTAATCACCAAGTCTATTTGAAGAAGACTCATATCGATAGGTAACTTCATGCCAAATCCAATTATCATCCAACCTAAAAGTATGTTGTGCTTAAAACCCTTGTTACGTGAGCCATTCAAATATCCTCTTCTCAGTCCTTTCCCATTGAAAAATCCCATCTTACAAAATATATCAAAGCTAATGGTTAGTCCACTTCCCAGATCAGCAAGGCCTTTCATTCCATTCTCTACCCCCATCTTAAAAATCTACCCAATACTTTTCCCTTAGAAAATTTAATCCTTCCCTATATTCAATGGGTTTCCAATCATATATCCAAAATTATTGCTAAAAAGAGCATCCAGAACTTTTTCAAACCCCATAATACCCTCAACCAACTCTTTAGATTGACCAAAGATAAGAATGACGCTATGCTAGGCCATGGAGTCATGAAATCCCTTGTTCTTGTGGAATGTCCTACATTGGGAAAACATGTAGATCCTTCAAATCCTAGCTCAAAGAGCATATGGATGACACCTACCATAACTGCATTTCTAAATCTTCCATTTGTGAACACTCCCATAATACCAATCATCTTATTTGTTTTGATAAAACCAAAATCCTAGCCTCTCCTCCCTTCCACTCCAATTATATTAACAATGAAGCCTAAGAAATTGAAAAGTGCCCCAACAACTTAGTTCGTGAAGATGGATATTAGTTAAGCCACTCCTAGAAGCCAATTATTCATTTCTTATCCTCTAAACCCATTCCCCCTTTCTCTAATCATATTTCTAACCCCTATTAAATCTCCACCCCCTTATTTTCTTCCTCTCTCTTTATTTCCATATTTCTTGTTTCCCTTGTTTAGCATTTCCCCTTTCTCCTTCGTATAATATTAAATCATATTTTATTTAAGTTCTATTCTAATATATTTTTATTATCTTCCTTTTGTTATCTATAATTAATTTTGTTCTTATTATCATGTATTTTATTCCAATTTCATTAATTAATTTTGTATTAAATGACTATTTCCTCACCTTAAATCATTTCTATGAATTTTAATTTAATTTAATTTTAATTGCGCTGAAAGGCTCTCTACAACCCAGTATATGGAAAATGTGTAAGTGTAATGTAAGAAAGTTTGTAAACATTTGTAACTTGAATGATGAAAAATGATGAAATAAAAATTTTGAGTACAAAGTGACAATGTAATAATGTTGAATGATATAAAATGTGAATAATAATAAGAATATAGTCAATTACATGCAATCTTCATTGTGATCAATCTGAAACTATTTTCTTCTACTGCTCTTACTGTCACACCTATTAGTTTTTCCATTTTCTCATATCAATCATATGAAAAGGGTAGTTGAAATAATAGACCATTCAAATATTTAACTCGAGCTATTGTAGTAAACATCATACCTTGTCTCTATTGCTCTCCAATATTAATAGTAGTTTTCTCCAAAGTCAATCATTGTGAATTATGGAGTGTTAAAACACAAATATTTTTCAATGGTAGTTATTTTCTATTACCGCATTTGAATTAAAAATTATTAACAATGTTAAATGATGGAAAATGGGAATAATAAGAATGAAGCCAATTACAAATAGTTTACAGTTTCAGGAAGAAAACATTTCGGGTAAGTGGAAATTTTATTTAGGTTGAAAATTTAGGTATTATGTTTATGGTTGAATTATTGTAACAAAGAGGTCAATTCACATCATGAATACTTTTTACGTTTTTACATTGAGATAGTGTGTGTATGTTTTGGGGGTGAGAAGGAGAGACAATGGGAGATAGAGATATAGATAGAGGGGGGAAGAGAGGGAAGAAGAGAGAGGCAAAGACATGGAAGGAGGAAGATAGATATAGATATATATATATATATATATATATATATATATATATATATATATATATATATATATATATATATATATATGGAGGCAGAAGTGTTAGAGAGAGAGAGAGATAATGGAAAAGTGAGGGAGAGAGAGAGATAGATACATTTAGAGAGAGTGTCTGCATGTTTGGGGGGTGAGATAGAGAGATAAATAAGGAGAGACAATGGGAGGCAAAGATATAGATCAAGGGGGCATATATGTGCTTACACTAAAATCAATGCACAATATTAAAATAATTACTTTGAAATTAATGTACATCATACATCTAGTTGCATCAAATGAGAAATCAACATATACACGGAAATCAATGCAACAAGTGAAAACAATAAAATAGGATTAGAAATCAACATCTACACTGAAATAAATGCATCTAGTGCAATCAATCAAATAGGATTAGAAATAAATACATCTATTGTAGTGAAAAACCAAAATATTCATGAATTTATACATCTAAATTCTATGTCTGTAATTGCATCTGTGTGTCTCTTTAATCTCCCCTCTCTCTCCACCTTCCATCTTGTGTCTATTTCCCTCCCTCTCTCCTTCTCTCCCTCTTTCTCTCTGTCTTCGCCTCTCCCTCCCTTTCTCTATACTTCTCTTCTCCCATCTCTCCCCTACCATCTATATCTATACCTCCCTCCATCTCTCCTTACTTGTCTCTCTATCTTAGCCCCCTAAACATCTCTCTCTCTCTCTCTCTCTTATTCCCTCTCACCCCATGCATATATATCTTTATCTCCCTCTATCTCTCATTTATCTCTCTTTATATCATCCTGTTGTGGCCAGCAACAACCCCCCTTCTTATTTAATATTAGTAATAATACTAATTAAGTGGGGACCCTTAGTTAGAAATCCAAAAAAAATTAATTAGTATTTGTTTCCCTTTTTAAATAAAACTTTCTATCATAACTTAGGGAAATTCCTTAGAAAATCCTTAAGAAACACTTAAGTTTATGATAGATTACAATAAAATCTTTCTTTAAGCGAAATAGTGCATCCATCGCAAATGGTAGATATCTTTTGTAAAAACTGAATCTTTTAAACTTTGATTTTGCGATAACGCGATCCCAAAAAGCCTATACAATAAAATATTGGTCGTAGATCGCATAGCGCAGAAAAAAGAAATGTTAAACGAATACTTTTGCGCTATTTTACAATTTGCGCTTTTGCGCTATTTGCAATTTTGCGCTATTTTCGATTTGCGCTTTTGTGCTATTTGCAATTTTGCGATGGTTACGCTTTGTGGAAAATGCGATATTGCGATATTGCGATATTGCATAATCGCAGATCGCAATTTCGCAAATTCTTAAAAGCTCGTTGTCCAATAAAAATCTTTTCATATATCAATATCCGTTATGTGCTTTAAATGATTGAATTAATGAATGGATTGTCAATTATCAATAAAAGGGATTTTGTTTTGATTGAAAGGTTGTCTCCATTAGAATAATATATTTCATCCGCCGTTTGCATTTAAAACTATCTCATCACCCTTTTCACGTCATTACTCTCACTTAACTTGTAAAACCGCAGGCACGAAGGAGCAGAAGACTATACAAAGCGT
This sequence comes from Pinus albicaulis, assembly GCA_034641835.2. NCBI lineage: Eukaryota > Viridiplantae > Streptophyta > Pinopsida > Pinales > Pinaceae > Pinus > Pinus albicaulis. Next base: position 734,434,121 of record CM076579.1, read on the forward strand.
TTACAGAGCATTATGGGTAAGAAAGAGAAGATTTCATACTCTGAAAACAAAGAAATGGCTTCACTGTATGCGGATACTGCTTGCAATAAGGATGCCGGTATCACCACCTGGGAAGGAATGTATAATTTGCTCGAAGAGGAAAATCCCAGGGTGATGCAAGTTGTGGCTAATGCAGGCTCAAGTAATTCATCTGAGGCAACCCTTAAAGAACAGGCTTGTTCATTTCTGCATAGCATAGCGACAAGACCAAGAATTCTTCCGTATACGGACATGGTGAAATGGGTGTTGGACAGCACCGATATTTCAGACAGGCAATTTAGAACTCTAGATCAAGAGCTCATCGGGTCGTTCACTACAGAAGATTTGAGGCTGATGTATCATTTGCCAGAACCTCAGGCAACTTATAATAAACAATTTATGGAGGATTTTTCCAAAGAACATGCAAATTTGGCGGAATGCACAAAGGAATGGACAAAGAGAGATGAATCATTGAAGAAAAACAAACACGGTATGTACAGTACTGGTTCACTTACCTCTCCATATTGTTTTGCTGCTGCTATGTTATGCAGGCTTTTTGGAAAGCCTGACATAAACATGATCTTGCCTGAATGGCTCCCTTTATTGAATGCTGCTGTTAATTCTACAATTGTAGATTGGGCCAAAATCTTGTCTGATAATTTGGCCACTGCTATTTTCCATTACCAGTGTAAACGAAATGTTTCTCAGAGGATTTATCCTCCTTTTTATCTATCCGCTTATGTTATGGACGCTATCTGCTTTGTTTCTAAATTCCCTTTGATGGTTTGGCAATGGACGATTCAAGATCCTTTGCCTATTCATGTGTATCACAAGGAATTATGGGAATCCAAGTTTATTCCTCATTTTTACAAGATTTGCCACGGCATAATGTTGCCTCTGCACAAAACATTGTATAATAAAGATGCTCCAAGGTTTTCCCCGGAAGCAGAAGTCGACATTCTCCCCGTTGCACGATGGTTTGGGGAAGAATGGTTTACCTATGTAAGGGTTTTTGGAAGCTCTGCTTCACCTCATGTTCTACCCTTATATGTTTCTGATAAGCTTATAGCTCGTGAAATTGCATACCAAACTTGTGGTCAAGGAGGTTTGACAAAGGATTTAAAAGATAAGAAAAAAGCCGTTTGGCCACAATTTCCCGTAGCTTGTGGAACATTTTCATTATTTGATATTGGACATGCATTCAAAGAAGTAAGCAATATTACATGCTTACAATTGTTTAAATTTGCAAAAAGGTTATTCGACCCAAATGAAGTTGTTAAAAACTTCACCACTGCAATCAAAGTAAGGATATTTTCCGGAGAATAGGACCCTTTCGATGATATATTCCTACAAAAATCCACACTGAAAGAAATTCTACATTCAACACAGATGCAGTTATCTCCAGAACAAATTCAAGAATTTAAGGTTTACAGAGAAAGAAGACTAACCACCATCCCTTTGGAAAATTTGCGTGTGGAACCCGCAAGGGAACCCACTCCTAGTGTTAGTATAAGTGGTAGTTCAGGTACAGATAAATCTAAGTCAAAATCTGAAAAAGAGACTTCTGAACGTTCCAATAAGTCTAATGAAGAGCAAGATAAAAATAACGAATCAGTGAAAGATACTGCTCAATCGAAAGATCTTTCACAACAGTAAATTTTGACTTCTCAGCAGAAAAATCCTCCTCCTACCAATGTACAGCAACAGACAGTCACAATTGAATTAGACAAAGAATGGGAAAGCTTTAATCAATTGCTTAATGTGGAAGGACAGAATGTACATACCCCTGTACAGACAGCAAAAGTTTTGAGCACAGGAATAAGTAGCACAGTCACAAGAACTGAACACATACCTATCACTCCCTCGTCTGAAATTGTACTTAATGTAGAGGATATTCCTCCTCTAGATGTATTCTACAGCCCGAAGTACAAAGAAGTAGTGAAGAAACAAAGGAAAAAGAGAAAATTAGAAGGTGCAATTGCTACTGAAGCAGAACAATTAGATGTCTTGTGGAAGGATCCTACCACAGAGCCTACTGACAATCTTGCTAAATTATCTCGAATTACAGGGGCTTATGCTTCTGCCACTATTGACAAAGCATTTGAGATACAACTCTTATTAAATGAAAAAGAAGAATAGATAAAAGTGCTGCAACAGCAATTGCAACAGGTACAGGCCAATAATGAAGCACAGATGAAACTTGAAAAGTTACATCAACAACTTCAAGAAATGAAAATTGGACATCAAAAAAGTTTGGCTGATAAAGAAAAACAAATACAGATTATCCAAGATCAGCACAAAGATGATCCTAAGCTTCCAGAGTTTATTTCAGAAACTATTTCTTTAAACAATCAACTACTGCAACAAGAAGAAGTATTATGCCAAAAAATCTTGCAATGGAATTCTTTCTGTCAAGAAAGTGATAAGATCACTAATCATGTCGTAGATTTATGAAATGATTATGATCTAATTAATGAAAAAGTTACTGATTATTTGGTATGGAAAAAAACAGAAGAAGGAAGAAAATCTGGTGCACCAATTATTAATGAAACCCATAAAGAAATCATTTTCAATGATTGGGATGCACAAATCAGAAGAGCACAGAAAGCAATAGAGGAGTCAGCTACAACAGCAAATAGTCTTACTTAATATGTAAATGAGAATTTACACAAAGAAAATTTGATTTCAGAGACTGTTCCGGGATATCTTCCACAGGCGCATCAATTGCAAACAGAATGGAGACAAAAGGCAGAAGAAAAAGCAAAATCAATCCAAGGATTGACAAGGTTAAACTGGGATTCTTACTGGACATACCTAGTGAAACCACATAGTCAACACAGTGCGCTTAATTGCATGATTAATTCTACTGAGAAGATTGCGCCTACACTTGTCGATTCTGTCTTTTCAGGACAGTTGAAATCTGAAGTCGGCCAACCACCTCTCCTCAAAACAATGCTGGAGGCTTGCAAGTTTAAAAATCAAGTTCATAAGTAGTGACTAAATAGTCTTTATTTTTAGATTTAGTTTTAATTTTACGTATTTTTGCCTAGGAAAAGGACGGTCATTTAAACCGAATCCTTAATTTTTGTAATAAACTATTTTTAGATTTAGCTAAGTAGTATTTAAACCCTTCTCATGCAAATAGAGAAGGGTCCTGGATTATTATATTTTTGGACTTGGAGATTACATTTATGTACTCCACTGACTTTTATATTTTATAAAGGATCACATCTGGTGATTTTATGCAGAATTATCTTTAAGTGTTGCATTTTTGTACCTTGGATTTGATTTCGTATCAGAATTATTGGATTAGAGTATCAGATTTCATTTGAAAGCTTTCAAGATGAATAAGGTATTTCTATCTATTCACTATTGATTTCTTTTGTCTTATGATATTCGCTTTAAAATTTGCTATCATTTATATATATTTGGTTTTCACAACGTTTCTTTATATATCATTTCTGAGTATAATTGAAATGTTATTTTTTCATAAGTATATATAGATGATATACAATGATGAATGCAATATGCTAATATAACTCTGTTTAATTTCTTAGACAGAGTTATCTTTATTTGTTATTGCATAATTTCAATGAAACTTTAATACATTTTTATGGTTATTGTTAAATTGGAATAATTTTAAGTTGTATTCACATATGATTGCCCGGGTTAGTTTTAGAATTTCGTTATCAGTATTTAGTTTAAATTAGATAGTTTTATTTCAGTCAATTTAGTCCCATTTTCACTCATCCAAATCAACCCATCACCAACCCATTAGTTATAAGGAAACTGGTCCTTTCAATCCAGTCGGAGCCACCATACCAAACGGATAAGGAGTTGTCCTAAGGTCCCGACCGGGTGGTTTTCCCCAATGTTTGAAGCAGAGATTTTCTAGGCTTCAACATTTTTGGCGCTATAAGGAGGGCTTGAGCTATGAATGGAAAGTAAATCTTTACCTACAAGCCATTCTGAGAGCGAAACACCCTCATCAACTTCTTCAATTTCTTTTGAAATACAAAATCCTATAGAAGGAATTGAGAAGAAATTCAGACACCCACTACCAAAATCTCAAAACAATCAGACAATCAAAATCCTGAGTCTCCTGAAGTACAAGATTTAATTCATAAATTGAAAGGATTCTCATTATCTCTAGATGAATCTGAAATATTTGAAGGTAGTGTAAGCTCAAAATTTGTTTCTTCAAAACCTCTTACTAAGCTTCAAAGTGAAAAACTTGGTATTTCTCCGAAAGAATTCCCTTTACCTAGTAGAGTCAGGACAAGAAAAACTCAATCGGAATCAGTAAGTGATATAAGTTCTTCATCTCATATTCAATCACCTGTTTCCAAAATCCCAACTCAAAAAAGTGCAGTTGTTCCCATATCATCTACTCAATTATCATCTGCTCAATCATCATCAATCTCAACATCATCTATTCCAACAATTTCTGTTCAGAAACCACCAGCCTCTACTAATCCTCCAATAGTTGTTACAATAATGGCTAGACCATGGGCTACTCCAGGGGCTGTCAATATGCCTGCACCTTTACATGATTTACCTGAAAATCCTGGAAAATGGCTTCCAAAGTTCAGTCCAGATCTTAACATTCAAGCTGAAGAACACATCAATAATTTTATGCTGGCTGTAAATTTGAATGGAGTCGTAGAAGAAGATGTTGTAGTTAGACTATTCCCTTATACTCTTCAAGGGGCAGCAGGATCCTGGTACTTTTCATTACCTTCAGGATCCATAACAAGTTGGGCCATTTTTGCAGATCATTTTTTAACCAAATTTGGAGATGACAGATCAATAGCTACTTTAATCAACGATCTCTCAAATTTGAAGACAGAACCCAAGGAGCCCATTAAAGATTTCAAACGCTAGATTCAACAAACTCTTGAACAAAATCCACACAGATTCAAGGCCTAGTGAACAGGTCAGAAGTGAATGGTACATAACCGCTTTACCCTCAAACATAGCAATTTTTGTAGATAGAGCTGCAAAACCTACATTAGCTGAGAATATGAAAGAGGCTATTGCAGTAGAAAAACGAATTATTTCTCTAGAAAAGAAAAATGCTACTGAGGAAAGGAAATCCAAGAAAGTCGGCTTCAAAGATGATTCAAAGAAAAAGGCCAAAGCCCCATACGACATGGAAGGTTTACAGAAAGTTCTTAAAACCATGTCAAATGAAATGGTTGAAATAAAAAAACAAGTAGCTGAAACTTATACCAAAAAACCATTCCGAAATTTTAGAAGAAACCAAGTTGAATCTAAACCTCCCAATTCAATCTCTAATGCAGAATCAGAAGAGGAAGATGAAGAAGATACTCCTCCAATATCAGAAGAGGAAGATGAGAATGAAGAAATAGCTGAATTGCATGGAATGTGGGATTTTATTCTCCCTAATTCTGATAGTGAGGTAGAACAAGAAGCTATGCCTGTAAGTACTAGGAGTAAATCTACAATGGAGCCTGTACAAACAGTTCCTAAAAAGAAAATTACAACTCCAAGTACCAAAGACAAATCCCCTGCAAAGAAAGCTTCTCCGTTACCTACTCAAAATCAACCATCTTCTTCTAATACTCCTACATCGACAACAAAGACTTTAGTGGTGTCAGATCCTATGGAGTATAACATTATTGAAGACATGAAAAAGATTAAAGCCAACATTTCCTTACATGAACTCAGCAAACTAAAACACCAGCAGAAGTTGTTATTAAAAGAATTAAATGCTACACCAATTGCTCCTTTACCAAGTGGTGTAGTTGAAAAAGCAGCAAAAGGAACTGGTAAGCCACCAAACAAAGTAGATGTTACTGATACTGTGCTCATAGGAGAAAGATCAAATTCTCAGACTCTTCCTTTTCTTTTGACTTATGAAATGTACAATAAAAATCTGCACAATTGTTTAATTGATTCTGGAGCATCCTCTAATATAATGCCTACTTCAGTTTCTGCCAAATTGAATATTGAACCACAGAAATCAGCAGTTCATATTGTTCAATTGGATCACTCTAAAGTTCAAGTTGTAGGAGAAATCAATTCAGTTACTATCAGACTAGCTTCCGATCCTAGGATTGTCCAAAGAATTGATATTTTGATTGCAGATATTCCTGAATTCTATGGATTAGTTTTAAGCAGGGACTGGTCTACGAAACTTAATGGTTATATCGCAACTGATTATTCACATATGTGGCTTCCCTACAAAGGGAAACCAAATCAAATCAAAGTTGAATGAGAAAAACATATGATGCACATTGTCACTGATTTTGAACAATCTAATGAACCTGTGGCTTTCAACAAAAATATTCTTGGAGGTTATTCTGCTGAGTCATTCCTTGGGAACTTCAAAGCACCACAATCACCCTTTTCTATAAATACTTTTGTTTCTCAAATAGAAAATTTTTCACAATCTAATTCTTCTAGAATTGTAAATATTTCTGATGTAATTGTAGATAAACCAATAGATAAATCTTTATTTTGGTCATTATATTTTGATGGATCAAAATCTAGTGATGGAGCTGGAGTAGGGTGCATCTTAATTCATCCAGATGGAGAAAAAACCATGCTATCATGTAGGTTAGAATTTGAGTGTACTAACAATACTGCAGAATATGAAGCCTTGATTCAAGGACTTTATAAAGCTATAGGGTTAGATGTTAAATACTTGAAAGTCTTTGGTGATTCCAAAATTGTCATAAAACAAGTTAGGAATACTATCCATTGTCTTTCAGGACATCTTAAACACTATCAAACCCTAGTGCAAGATCTTACCACTCATTTTCTAGCATTCGATATTTCTTCTATTCCTAGGAATCAAAATACATCAGCTGATTTGTTAGCTAATGTTGCATCCAAACTCCTTCCTGCTGAAGATTGCAGTCCTGATAGATTTTCAGTAGAATTTATTTTTCTCCCATCTATCCCAGATAATGTCACAAATTGGAGAGTATTTTACCATGATCAAGATATTTTAAATTTCATGACTTCAGAGAAATCATATGATGAACAAATTATTGATGAGGATGATCATGATTTACAAATTGCCTCAAAAGGTAATGAAAATCCCATTCCGAAATCTGTTGTTAAATTAGAGGACTTATATGATATTAAAGACAGATTCAAGAAAGTCACTAATGCTAAACTTCAAAGTTCCACTTTGACGTTTGAATTAGTAAATCTTGGCTCTGACTCTAATCCTCAAAACGTTAATTTAGGACTCAATTTAACTCCAGAGGAAAGAAATGCTTTCATTAAACTTTTGAACAAATATAAAAATGTTTTTGCTTGGAATTATGATGATTTAAAAACGTATGATACTTCGGTTATTCAACACACAATTCCAATGCTTCCTGATATTAAACCTGTTCAACAGAAGTTGAGAAAGATTCATCCAAATCTAGAAAGTCAAATCAAATCAGAACTTAATAAACTTTTAAAAGCCAAAATCATTTTTCCTGTAAGGCACTCCAATTGGGTTTCCAATATGGTACTTGTAAGGAAGAAAAATGGTGATATAAGAATTTGTATTGATTTTAGAAATTTGAACAAGGCATGTTTAAAAGACAATTTCTCATTGCCAACCATGGAACAGATACTTCAAAAGGTAGCTGGTTCTGAACTCATGTCCTTTCTTGATGGATTTTCAGGCTATAATCAAGTTTTAGTTCATCCAGATGACAGATTGAAAACAACTTTCAGAACAAAATGGGGAACCTATGCTTATCAGAAAATGCCTTTTGGTCTAATAAACGCAAGAGCAACTTTCCAAAGAGCCATGGATATAGAATTTAAAGGTATGATCAACAGATCAGTTGTTGCTTATCTTGATGACATAACAGTATTTTAAAAAAAGAGAGCCAATCATCTACATGATCTAAAGCAAATATTTGAAAGATGTAGAAGGTTTGGTATTTCCTTAAATCCAAAGAAATCTTTCTTTGCTTTTGATGAAGGAAAACTCTTAGGATTTGTTGTGTAAAAAGATGGTATATACATTGATCCAGATAGAGTGAAAGAAATTTTTGATATCTCTTTACCTCATAACAAAAAATCCATGCAATCATTTCCTGGGCAAATCAATTTTGTAAAAAGATTCATTCCTGATTTTTCTCAAATTTTTCTACCTATGCAAAATATGATCAAGAAGAATTCAGTATTCAAATGGGGGCATAAAGAGAAAGAAGCCTTTGCGGAAATCAAACAAGCGATCATTAATGCGCCCGCATTGAATACCCCTGATTTTTCTAAAGATTTTATTTTGTATACTTTGGCCACCGAAACATCCTATGCTACTGTCTTAACACAGCTCAATGATCAGAAAATTGAAGCACCAATTTCTTTCTTTAGCTCAAACCTGCAAGGAGCTGAGCTGAATTATTCTGATGTTGAAAAAAAAACCTTTGCCGTGTTTAAATCAATCAAACATTTCAGACCTTTTCTCTTAAAAACACATACAAAAATCATTGTCCCATTCTCTGCAGTGAGGCAATTATTAATTCAAAAAGAAGTAGGAGAAAAGAGAGCTAACTGGGTAATAGCTTTGCAAGAATATGATATTGATATTAAGCCAGCTAAGATTGTTAGAGGACAAGGTTTTTGCAGATTATTGGCAGGAGCTCATAACATACCAGAAAATCAAGATTCAAATAATGATATTCAAATCAGTCAGATAAGTATTACAGATTATGAATCTCAGTATGCTGATCTCATCTATTACTTGAAAAATGGGTATGCTCCTTCTAATCTCAGCTATAAGAGAAAATTTGCTTTAAGATTAAAGGCTATTAAATATGAGATCATTGATAATATGTTATTCAGAAAGAATTATGATTCAATCTTATTAAGATGTCTTGAAAAGACTGAAGCTGAAAAGGTGTTGCAAGAATTGCATGATGGACCAGCAGGAGGTCATTTTGGAGGTGATACGACAGCTCACAAAATAATTCGTGCTGGTTATTACTGGCCTACCCTTTTTAAAGATACGCATGATTATGTAAGGAAGTGCAGAATTTTTCAAACTGCAAGTGGAAGACAAAGGAAACCAGCTTTTCCTTTGCAACCAGTGAGTATTGAGAAACCATTCGAACAATGGGGACTTGAAATTATTGGTGAGATCATACCTCATTCTTCCAAACAGCACAAATACATCCTTACAGCAACAGACTATTTCACAAAATGGGTAGAAGCAATCCCGTTGAAGGTAGCCAATTCTGATGCAATTATTGATTTCATAGATCAATTCATCATAACCAGGTTTGGTGTACCTAACGCTCTTGTCTTTGATAATGCATCTTACTTTTCCGGAAATAGTATAATGTAATTTGCAGTCAAAAGAGGTTTTAAATTAAAATATTCAGCAAATTATTATCCACGAGGTAATGGTTTGGTTGAATCCACTAACAAAAATCTTATCAAAATCATTAAAAGGACCGTTGATCAAAATCAAAAGAATTGGCACAAGTCTTTAATATTTGCATTATGGGCTGATCGTATCACTGAAAAAGCTTCAATAGGAACTTCACCTTTCAATTTAGTTTATGGAAAAGAAACTGTGATACCATCAAATTTAGCTCTTCCATCATTAGCCCTAGTGCAATTTATTGAAGAAAATCCTTCTTCATCCATTCAATTGAGATATGATAAAATCCTTAAATTAGAAGAAGATAGAAATAAAGCAAAAATTATTCATGAAAAACATCAACAGCTTGTAAAATCTTCTTTTGATGCAAGTTCTACCAGCTCAAAGATTTTGTCAATTGGTGATCTTGTTCTGAAATGGGACAAAGCACATGAAGAAAAAGGTAAGCATACCAAGTTTCAGAAAATGTGGCTTGGACCATTTTAGATTGCTGAAAAGATAGGCTCAAATACATTCATACTCCAAGATTTAACAGGAAAGAGAGAATCTCTTCCTGTAAATGGGCTTGTCTTGAAAAAATTCTTTTCATAAGGAGGTAACCCCTTCTTACTTGTACATATTCCTTTCTGCAAAGTTTTTAATTGTTTTGAAAATAAAGGTTGTTAATGAGTCTCTAACTGACTGTTTACTATTTAGAAAATTTCTTAGGAAGAATATTATAAATATTTATTTTGTGTAAATGAGAATTTTTAAAGAGATGATCACAGTTTTTGGATAGTTTAAAATAAGATGTTAAACTTTGAAAGATTATTCCAATCATTTGCATGATCTTTTGAAAACTTGAGGAGAATGTAAATCATTATAATTTTATTGAGTAGAGAAAGGTTATCTATAAAAGTAAATATTTTTCAAAGTCTTGGTACTCAAAAAACTCTGAAAATTGTCATCCATTGATTCTTAAGGATAAAACTATTTCACCCCATCCATTTAAGTTGTGATTTTTTAGAATGTAATTCTAAGAAATTATATGAAAATTTAAGAGATAAGAGGTCTCATTATGAGCTGACTTACCATGTTCATAAGAAGTAATGAAACTGACATTACCAATACTGCATATCAAAACAGGGTAATGGCTTATAAATATAAGACAAGGGGTCTCATCACGAGCCAACTTGTTCGGTTTAATTACAACTAGTGAATGTCATTGTTATTAACTAGCTACCAAACCAGAACAATGGCTCTTAAAAATAAAAATAAATAAAAGACAAAAACATGAGATAATATGTCTTATGATTTTATCTTTTAAAAAGTCATAATTTTAGTTGGATGTGACAATGAATGTTTAATGGTTTAAAGGTAACCCTGTCGAGACTATGAACGTTTGTAGGCAGCAGAGGCAATACCTATGACAATAGAGTATATTATAAAACCAAAACTTGGAGAAATCCACTTACTTCATTATTAACACCAATCAAAGCTTGAGATAACCCAAAAGTGTTTTTGTTCTTAAGGAATTAGAAAGAAATTGTGAATGATTTTTATTTCTTTTTCATAGTTAGATTTTATTTAAAATATCCTAAGATAGTTTTCATTATCTTTAAAAATATTTACTTACTAGAAATATAGTGTTCATTTTATTTTTTCAGAGATAACTGTTTCTTTCAGTGAATCGCGAATTGTTGTGGCCAACAACAACCCCCCTTCTTATTTAATATTAGTAATAATACTAATTAAGTGGGGACCCTTAGTTAGAAATCCAAAAAAAAAAAATTAGTATTTGTTTCCCTTTTTAAATAAACTTTCTATCATAACTTAGGGAAATTCCTTAGAAAATCCTTACGAAACACTTAAGTTAATGATAGATTACAATAAAATATTTCTTTGAGCGAAATAGCGCATCCATCGCAAATGGTAGATATCTTTTGTAAAAACTGAATCTTTTAAACTTTGATTTTGTGATAACGCGATCCCAAAAAGCCTATACAATAAAATATTGGTCGCAGATCGCATAGCGCAGAAAAAAGAAATGTTAAACGAATACTTTTGCGCTATTTTACAATTTGCGCTATTTGCGATTTGCGCTTTTTTCAATTTTGCGATGGTTACGCTTTATGGAAAATGCGATATTGTGATATTGCGATATTGCATAATCGCAGATCGCAATATCACAAATTCTTAAAATCTCGTTGAACAATAAAAATATTTTCATATATCAATATCTGTTATGTGCTTTAAATGATTGAATGAATGAATGGATTGTCAATTATCAATAAAAGGGATTTTGTTTTTATTGAAAGGTTGTTTCCGTTAGAATAATATATTTCATCCGCCGTTTGCATTTAAAACTATCTCATCACCCTTTTCACGTCATTACTCTCACTTAACTTGTAAAACCGTAGGCGCGAAGGAGCAGAAGACTATACAAAGCGTTTACAGAGCATTATGGGTAAGAAAGAGAAGATTTCATACTCTGAAAACAAAGAAATGGCTTCATTGTATGCGGATACTGCTTGCAATAAGGATGCCGGTATCATCACCTGGGAAGGAATGTATAATTTTCTCGAAGAGGAAAATCCCAGGGTGATGCAAGTTGCGGCTACTGCAGGCTCAAGTAATTCATCTGAGGCAACCCTTAAAGAACTGGCTTGTTCATTTCTGCATAGGATAGCGGCAAGACCAAGAATTCTTCCGTATACGGACATGGTGAAATGGGTGTTGGACAACACCGATATTTCAGGCAGGGAATTTAGAACTCTAGATCAAGAGCTCATCGGGTCATTCACTACGGAAAAGTTGAGACTGATGTATCATTTGCCAGAACCTCAGGCAACTTATAATAAACAATTTATGGAGGATTTTGCCAAAGAACATGCAAATTTGGCGGAATGCACAAAGGAATGGAAAAAGAGAGATGAATCATTGAAGAAAAAAAAACACGGTATGTACAGTACTGGTTCACTTACCTCTCCATATTGTTTTGATGTTGCTATGTTATGCAGGCTTTTTGGAAAGCCTAACATAAACATGATCTTGCCTGAATGGCTCCCTTTGTTGAATGTTGCTGTTAATTCTACAATTCTAGACTGGGCCAAAATCTTGTCTGATAATTTGGCCACTGTTATTTTCCATTACCGGTCTAAACGAAGTGTTTCTCAGAGGATTTATCCTTCTTTTTATCTATCCACTTATGTTATGGACGCTATCTGCTTTGTTTCTAAATTCCCTTTGATGGGTTGGCAATGGATGATTCAAGATCCTTTGCCTATTCATGTGTATCACAAGGAATTATGGGAATCCAAGTTTATTCCTCATTTTTACAAGATTTTCCATGGCATAATGTTGCCTCTACACAAAACATTGTATAATAAAGATGCTCCAAGGTTTTCCCTGGAAGCCGAAGTCGACATTCTCCCCGTTGCACGATGGTTTGGGGAAGAATGGTTTACCTATGTAAGGGTTTTTGGAAGCTCTGCTTCACCTCATGCTTTACCCTTATGTGTTTCTGATAAGCTTATAGCTCGGGAAATTGCGTACCAAACCTGTGGTTAAGGAGGTTTGACAAAGGATTTAAAAGATAAGAAAAAAGCCGTTTGGCCACAATTTCCCATAACTTGTGGAACATTTTCATTATTTGATATTGGACATGCATTCAAGGAAGTAAGCAATATTACATGCTTTCAATTGTTTAAATTTGCAAAAAGGTTATTCAACCCTAATGAAGTTGTTAAAAACTTCACCACTGCAATCAAAGTAAGGATATTTTCCGGAGAAGAGGACCCTTTCGATGATATATTCATAGGAAAATCCACATTGAAAGAAATTCTACATTCAGCACAGATGCAGTTATCTCCAGAACAATTTCAAGAATTTAAGGTTTACAGAGAAAAAATACTGACCACCATCCCTTTGGAAAATTTGCGTGTGGAACCCACTCCTAGTGTTAGTATAAGTGGCAGTTCGGGTACAGATAAATCTAAGTCAAAATCTGAAAAAGAGACTTCTGAACGTTCCAATAAGTCTAATGAAGAGCAAGATAAAAATAAAGAATCAGTGAAAGATACTGCTCAATCGAAATATCTTTCACAACAGCAAATTTTGACTTCTCAGCAGACAAATCCTCCTCCTACCAATGTACAGCAACAGTCAGTCACAATTGAATTAGACAAAGAATGGGAAAGCTTTAATCAATTGCTTAATGTGGAAGGATAGAATGTACAGACTCCTGTATAGATAGCAAAAGTTTTGAGCACAGGAATAAGTGGCACAGTCACAAGAGCTGAACACATACCTATCACTCCCTCATCTGAAATTGTACTTAATGTAGAGAATATTCCTCCTCTAGATGTATTCTACCGCCCGAAGTACAAAGCAGTAGTGAAGAAACAAAGGAAAAAGAGAAAATTAGAAGGTGCAATTGCTACTGAAGCAGAACAATTAGATGTCTTGTGGAAGGATCCTACCACATAGCCTACTGACAATCTTGCTAAATTATCTCAAATTACAGGGGCTTATGCTTCTTCCACTATTGATAAAGCATTTGAGATACAACTCTTATTAAATGAAAAAGAAGAACAGATAAAAGTTCTGCAACAACAATTGCAACAGGTACAGGCCAATAATGAAGCACAGATGAAACTTGAAAAGTTACAGCAACAACTTCAAGAAATGAAAATTGGACATCAAAAAATTTTGGCTGATAAAGAAAAACAAATACAGATTATCCAAGATCAGCACAAAGATGATCCTAAGCTTCCAGAGTTTATTTTAGAAACTATTTCTTTAAATAATCAACTACTGCAACAAGAAGAAGTATTATGCCAAAAAATATTGCAATGGAATTCTTTCTGTCAAGAAAGTGATAAGATCACTAATCATGTCGTAGATTTACGAAATTATTACGATCTAATTAATGAAAAAGTTACTGATTATTTGGTATGGAAAAAAACAGAAGAAGGAAGAAAAGCTGGTGCACCAATTATTAATGAAAACCATAAAGAAATCCTTTTCAATGACTGGGATGCACAAATCAGAAGAGCAGAGAAAGTAGCAGAGGAGTCGACTACGGCAGCAAATAGTCTTACTGACTGTGTAAATGAGAATTTACACAAAGAAAATTTGATTTCAGAAACTGTTCCAGGATATCTTCCACAGGCGCTTCAATTGCAAACATAATGGAGACAAAAGGCAGAAGAAAAAGCAAAATAAATCCAAGGATTGACAAGGTTAAACTGGGATTCTTACTGGACATACCTAGTGAAACCACATAGTCAACACAGTGCGCTTAATTTCATCATTAATTCTGCTGAGAAGATTGCACCTACAATTGTCGATTCTGTCTTTTCAGGACAGTTGAAATCTGAAGTCGGCTAACCACCTCTCCTCAAAACAATGCTGGAGGCTTGCAAGTTTAAAGATCAAGTTCATAAGTAGTGACTAAATAGTCTTTATTTTTAGATTTAGTTTTAATTTTACTGTATTTTTGCCTAGGAAAAGGACGGTCATTTAAACCGAATCCTTAATTTTTGTAATAAACTATTTTTAGATTTAGCTAAGTAGTATTTAAACCCTTCTCATGCAAATAGAGAAGGGTCCTGGATTATTATATTTTTGGACTTGGAGATTACATTTCTGTACTCCACTGACTTTTATATTTTATAAAGGATCACATCTGGTGATTTTATGCAGAATTATCTTTAAGTGTTGCATTTTTTTACCTTGGATTTGATTTCGTATCAGAATTACTGGATTAGAGTATTAGATTTCATTTGAAAGCTTTCAAGATGAATAAGGTATTTCTATCTGTTCACTATTGATTTCTTTTGTCTTATGATATTCGCTTTAAAATTTGCTATCATTTATATATATTTGGTTTTCACAACGTTTATTTATATATCATTTCTGAGTATAATTGAAATGTTAATTTTTCATAAGTATATATAGATGATATACAATGATGAATGCAATATGCTAATATAACTCTATTTAATTTCTTAAACAGAGTTATATTTATTTTTTACTGCACAATTTCAATTAAACTTTAATACATTTTTATGGTTATTATTAAATTGGAATAATTTTAAGTTGTATTCACATATGATTGCCCGGGTTAGTTTTAGAATTTCTTTATCAGTATTTAGTTTAAATTAGATAGTTTTATTTTAGTCAATTTAGTCCCATTTTCACTCATCCAAATCAACCCATCACCAACCCATTAGTTATAAGAAACTGGTCCTTTCAATCCAGTGGGAGCCACCATACCAAACGGATAAGGAGTTGTCCTAAGGTCCCGACCGGGTGGTTTTCCCCAATGTTTGAAGCAGAAATTTTCTAGGCTTCAACACATCCCACAAACATGCACCCTATCTCTCCATATCTATCTATCTATCTATCTATCTCTCTCTCTCTATTTCTCTCCTTATCTATCTCTTCCCCTTCTCACCCTATCTCTCTATCTCTCTCTCTCTGCCCCCTCCATGTATATATATCTCTCCCATTGTCTATCTATCTCAATCCCCACACATACACAATTTATCTCCATATCTATCTACCTCTCTCTCTCTCTCTCTCTTTCTCTCTCTCTCTCTTTCTCTCTCTTCCAGTTATCTCTCTCTATATATCTATATTATTACCCCTCCCTTTGCATCTATATTCTTCCCTCTCTCCCCCTGTTAGTATGAATATTTCGTCGTAAAAGATCACTTTAGCTACGCATAACAAATAGCCCTAACATCGATTATGGCTGCAAAATATCTTTAAGTCTGCTGCACAAATCCAGATCTAAGCACAAAAGACATTAAGCAGATAAAATATAACATGGCTCCATGCATCCAATAAACAAGACAAGAACAATGTATTTAAAAGAATTTTATTTTATATTAAAGAATGGGGCACCTAAGAGGAAAACAAGAAAGGTGTTTTCCAGTTCTCCTCAATGGGATGGGTTCTTGAAAGTCCTCAGTGTTTCAGATCTAAAATTCCTCTCTCTTATTGGTGTGGAAAACCCAGACAAGTAGAGAACTCAATGGGAGCTCACAAAGAAAAAATGGAAAATGGTGACCAAGAGTAGATCCAGAGTGATCTTATGCAATGGAGGTGACTAATGAATGGGGAAAACCCTCCTATTTATAACAAAATATTAGGGTTATCTAGAACTTGGTGCATGAATAAAATATTATTAATCAAATTCTAGAACCACCCTTTAGGAATATTTTATTATATTTGTTGGAGGGAAAAAGTCTTTTGAATTGGTTCAATTCCTTTATTTATAAACAATAAATAAATAAACGATTTATTTATTATTCTAGGGAGACGGTGAGAATATAATTAAATAATTAATGATTTATTTAATTAATTAAAAATGATTTAGTCAAATTTAACTAGGAATATTATTTAAATAATGATTTAAATAACTTATTCCTAGGAAATAATTAAATAAATAATGATTTATTTAATTAATTTCCTTGTTTTGGGTTAAATATGACCAGGAAATATAGACAAATGTTATTTCACATGGTGAAAGAAATTTTACTTAGGGTAAAATTGGTCTTACATGGTGTACTTGGGTTCATCTAATGATAATAGGTTAGATGACCGAAAAAATGGTGTAACAGATTTCCCCCCAACGTATGAGTGTTAGAAGAAAATTGTATGACCGAATTACGTTGTAAGAACTCAATCACTAGGCATGAAGAGGGGAATGAGAGAGAGAAATGTAAGGTAGTCTAATGTGCTAAAGGACTAGACCTTGAGGAGACGAGACTTACAGGTGCAACAAGTCTCTAGTTGATGATGTGGTACCAGTGTTAAAGGCAGCAGGGGAGGCATACCTATGCCCGCTGAGACAAGAGTACAAAGCATAAGGCGCCCGAAAAACCACAGAATGCAATAAGGAAGCATGTGCTGGCCTAAACATGAGCCAGATAAATAATGATGAATCCCACATACATGGGATTCCTGGAAGAACCGTCAGGACTTATACAAGAATATTTTAGTACATGAGATACAAATACACCCAAATGCCCCCTACACACGGGGAAGGGCTCACAAAATCTGATTGATACATGAAAATCGAAGAGGCGCTGAAAGCGTTTGAGGCCGATATCATCAAATGAGAGGAGCTGCATCAAGGGCATAAATGAAGAAGTCATCCGGGCATGTGGGGGGCTACCTGCAGGGCCACCCCCTCATGAGGGTTGAGACATCTCACATACGCCCGGGAATCACCAATAGCTGCTGCTACATCACTGGACTATCAAGTGTATAGATCACGATCATGCTGAAAAGAGCTCGAACCAAGGTACATTTCCCCCCAGACCTAGATTTTTGAGTAAATGAGATGATGTTGACAGAAGTAGGTCCAGCATAGGTGAGGTGATAATGGAACCCCAACTAAGGCATGGGAGAATATAGTAGAGTGACTAACAGACAGACACTAATGATGATGATGAAACGGGGGATACTGAGTAGTGGATGGATGACTTCCCTTGTTAGAGCATAAAGGGAATGAATGGCTTGGCAGAGACTGACACAATATCATGAGGGATAGGGGATAGTGGGACTGAAGGCCATAATGTTTGACATGAGAGAGGGACCGAGCGATGAAGGATGGTGAGATACAAAGGGACTCAGGATAGATTCCATGAATGTGATGATGACTCAACTCGGATGCTCTAAACAAGGGCGACTCGATGGTGATACCACACAGTAAAGGTCCAATGGGGGACCATAAAAACATGAGTACAATAGGGTATCTCATGACGAAAAGCAACACGAACAAGGACAAGTAAGGAGGCAAAGTGGTGTCCCCAGTACAAGTGTTGTAAGTGAGGAAATTCGATTTGGAGGAGAGGTGAATAGACACTTCATCGAAACAATGGGTCCTGGTGAAGTATCAAGGTACTAAGAACTAACAGGTACCTAGAGCTCATGAACAGACCAGGTCGCACTTTTTTGGGTCTGTGCTGCGACCTGGGTAGCAGGTACTGGGCAGAAAACTGCGACCTGTCCCAGGAAATGACCTGAAAAGTGCGACCTGTCAGAGAAAGGGGGTTTCAATGCTATTTTTGGTTGATATTTGGAATTTTTATGGTTGAGGGGCCTAGGTTCCCCCAAGCATGTTGTGGTCATGCCAAAATGTATTTAGGAAAAGGGGGAGTTAAACACATTTTAATGATGTGGTGCGCCATTTGTTTTCGTTATGGTTATGCAGCTTAAGAAAGGAAATGGAGGATTTCCAATCTCTTTTAGTACTGCATATATGAATCAAATGGACTTTAATTTTTTGGGTTGGCATACCTGGTGTCACTATCCCAAAGAGAGGATTTGGAGATAATGAACTGGTGCTCTCCTAGAAAACCTATCGGTTGGTCAACAACAATGTCTAAAAGACTGGGTTGCGAATGTAAAATGAAGGAACGATAAGGGGTATCATCCCGAGAGTGATATGAAGTGGTATGGGACTCTAGAGGTTCTTCTAAGTGTGGAAGAATAATGGTACTAGAGTTGACATGACCAGATACACTAGGAGAGATGTGGAGAATTACTTCTCCTGGTATCTCAAATATGGGTGCCCCGTTACCCAAAAATTGGGTTGCAATGTAATGGCCACAAGGTGTATGTGGTTCAAATGCATGGTTTCGATGTAAGGGGGAATAGAGAAAGTTAGGGGAGATGATTCATTCCATAATGTCATCATCATGATAGAAGATGGGGTGACTGGTGGAAGAAAGACCACCTGATGCGGCGAAGCTACCTAACTCATCATCATGAGAAGAGAGGTTCACATGCGCATCGTCACTAGAAGTGATTGAAGAGTAAGTAGATAAAGGATCTACCGATATTGAGCCCAAGGTGAACGCTGAAGGAAGGTCAAGAGAAACAACAGGGGAGGATTCAGAGGGAATGTTCCCCGAGGGTCTCATGGATGATGATAGGTAAAAAATGGCGGATGAAGGCTCCGTCATCTTGACATCAGGAGGGGGAATGTCAACAGGAGCAGTCATGTGTGGTAGTTCTGACGAAGCAAAACACACAAATAAGGGAGAGGTGGACTCGTTGCGCTTGGCCTCGAATTGGCGGACCGCGACTAGAGAGGTGCGGAAGTCCTCGAGGCGGGGACAAAGGTGGGTGTAATGGCCATGGAGATCACACAAAGCACAAGGGTGGTTGGTGTGAAGAGTCTTGGGGTTCTTGGTCACGGTCGCAGAAGGAACAAAGG
This sequence comes from Pinus albicaulis, assembly GCA_034641835.2. NCBI lineage: Eukaryota > Viridiplantae > Streptophyta > Pinopsida > Pinales > Pinaceae > Pinus > Pinus albicaulis. The sequence goes on from CM076579.1 coordinate 734,453,719, forward strand.
CTTCCGGGACCGTGGACTCAGGGAACGCGACAGTAACCAGGGGCTTGAGATGAGGCAATTCAGGACAGGTATGGGTGGTGTGACCGACAACATCACACAAGGCACACTGTATGGTATGATTTGGAGGCCGAGGAGGGGTAGGGTTTGTCGGGGCAGCCTTGTCCTTTGATGCCCCCTTGCAAGATTTTCCCTTCTTACCTGAAGCGGTCGCAACAAGAGGTGGTTCTTGTTGAGGTGACTGAGGCACTGTTGCAGTGGGAGAAGTCATGGGGACCAGTTGAATCGGGGTTAAAGAAAGATAAGGTTTGGGTTGACCAGGCGGGGTAGTGGCTGAAGGGTTAAGGTACCAGATGGGTATGCTCAGGGTCAAATTGAGGAGGGAGAGGGTGGCCATGATGGGAACCGAAGAGACTCTGGGAGGGGGAGCAAGGAAAGGTATCTGATCGGCGGGGTAATGGGCGGGAGGGATGGCTCCCATATGGTGGAGCCCTGGGGGAACCGACTCGGGAGGGTAGGGAGGTTCCTGAGTGTGAGGTGGATGGGACGGTCTAGGCGGAAAAGGTTCGGTCGACTGAAGCGAAGGGCTAGGAGCAGGTTGCGGTGGGCGAGGCTGAGGTTGCTGACTAGCCAAAGCAGGATGTGGAAGGTCAGCCTGAGATGATTGCATCATGCAAACATTCGCTAAGCTGGGGTTGGAGACAGGAGGAGGGGGAGGACCTGGAAAAGTTCCAAGCAAGGAGGAGTCTTTGTAGACACTAGGGGAAACACTGGTCAAAGAATCAATAGTTGGCTTGTTGGTGACAGTAGAGATGGTGGACTCAGGGGAGGTCTGAGATTTTGGTTCATCGTAAGTCAACTGGTCAATCGTGAAAATCTTGCCATTATGAGGGAAAAACATCTTGCAGTGGACTGCGGATGGGACGGTAGACATGGCATAGGTGTAACTACGACCCAAAAGAATGTTGTAGTCAAGAGGGGCATCGATAACTTCCACGTCGACACAAAGAGTCTTACCCGCAAGGGTGATAGGAAAATTACGGAAGAGGCCAATGGGCTGGGAAGCGTGGCCATCCCACGCTCAAAGAGTGATCGTGGGAGGGGCCAACTCAGGAGATCTGAGTTGTTTCCAAACTGAAGCGAACATCACATAGGTGGATGCCCCCTCATCAATGATGCACCAGGAAATGTTAGCGTTTCGGATTTTGACTGGGATTTAGAAAGCTACGGAAGCAGGAAGAGGAGGAGACTCTGATTGATGGGCATAAAAAAAAATCAATTGGTCATCTGCGGGATCTACAACACCTAGGGCGGATAGTAGAGCTTTTCTTTGAGAGGGGCACGACTAGAGGAGTTCTAGCATTGAAATGGCAGCAGGAGATTGGGCCCTCATCTACTATGCTATATGAATGGGCAGCTCAGTCAGAAGCAACATTTCGGCATAATGGTCCCTTACCAATCATGGTATGAACCTCGGATTTGGGCTGATGGATATGCAAGGGACCATTAGTTGGTGAAAGAGGCTCTGTAGAACCTAAAGAAGGTGACTCAAGGACAGATGGAGCAAGAGGTTGAGGGTACGGACGGGACTGAGTTTGAAGGTTGAGGTCGACGGTGACAGGTTGGTCAGAGTTCATCATGAGGATTTGGTAATCAGAGATACTAGATGGAGGAGGTTGAGTGGTGACCGGTCCGTGAGGTGGTTGGGTAGCCACAAATCCCTGTTGTGCATCCACCTCCTCTTGAGGGGGCGGTGACTGCTGTTGCGGGGGTTGAGAAGACAAGGGAGGCGGGGGTGCGAATGCTGGAGGAGCTGGAGCACTAGGGTGTGGATATGGATGAGAATGAGGTTGGGTAACAGTGTGGTAAACCGGAGGTTGGGCCGAAAGAGGAGGCATGCTGGACCCTGGATGCGTGCTATCGGGAGGGCGAGAAGTTGTTGGGAAAAATACTGAGAGGGGGGGGTGAATCAGTATTTACTGCATAATCAAATATTTTTACTTTTTCATTCCTTAAAACCCATACGCTACTTTCCTTCAGTAAACTAGCATATATACGCGGATCCCCTTTATGAAACTAGCGTATACACAGAGATCTAGATATGTCATTAAATCTTCACTCCTATTATTCCATCATTCATTCATCAGATGTTTAATAAACAGTAAACATGTGCAGTAAAAACAGAATAAGCCATCACACAAAGCATCACACATGAACACCAGGATTTTTAGGTGGAAACCCAAATCGGGAGAAAACCACCGCTGCAGTTGCTCATCCTTCAATATTTTATTATAGAGAAAACATCTTACAACATATGTGCTGGCGCAGACTTGACCAGCACGCAGGCACCCACCTGCGCTCGTTTACCAGCCTCTCCTGGAAGGGAGCTCCAACCCCCTGACTCGTTTACCAGCCTCTCCTGGAAGGGAGCTACGACCCCCCGATCTCGTTTACCAGCCTCACCTGGAAGGGAGCTACGACCCCCTGACTGAAGGCTACAACCCTCAGCACCACCTTGGACCACGTTTCATCAATTTTCACACTGGATCCAACCACTTCAATAGAACAACACTTGCAGGCCACATTTCATCATATTTTCATACTGGACCCTTTCCATACTTTTAAGCACAAACATTCATCACCAACAGATACATATCAACACAGATCAGATAGCAGAAACACAGCAGAACAGATCAGATATTTCATACCCCTTGCTTCAGCAAGCCCTAGTTTGCATACGCGCTTTCCCTTTACTGATGTCGCATATATACGCGCTTCCGTCTACACAAACCAGCGTATACCTCAGTGTATATTTCATTGCGCATACGCGCTTTCTCTTCAGCGAAGCTACGTATATACGCGCTTCCTCCGCGGCGAAGTAGCGTATAGATCTTCAATCTTTACAGAGCAGCATACTTCTTCAGATCAGATATTCAGTTCAGATTTACCCCTTTTACTTCAGACAGATGTTCGCCTCTTCACAGATCTAATCACTCCATAAACAGATCTAGCAAATACAAGTACATTTCATATCTAGAAATCCAGCTTCATCATTTCTTCACAAGTGCATCATAGATTCAGATCTATCATCAATCCTTTACCCTTTCCATACAGATGTACTTCACAGAGAAGTATTCATTCAAGCTCAGACATCTTACTCTCATACTCATGATTTGCACAATGAATTTCTTCTCCTTATATAGGTTTATCCTTTTTCAATACCATGAGCCCCTTTTTCAATACCATGGACCAAAACAATACCATGAGCCCAAAACTACCTGGACGGGGTCAATTAGGCGGATCATTACCCAATACAATGGGTCAATACCATGGTGGTTACCCCTGGTTTTGCACTTTTTGAGCGCTTTTACCCATACGCGACTTGGAACGTTTATTCCCGCGTGCATACGCGACTTCCCCTAGGCAAATCCGCGTATACAAAGAGACATACTCTTTTCATCATATTTTGAGCACATTCTGAATTCTTTTCTTCATCGCCTTCTGTACACACTGTAGATACATCATGTTTTCTTCATCAAGAACATATTCTCTCTAGCACAACTTCATCAAGTAAGTTGTCATTATCTTCATCAAGTGGGTTGCCTTTCAAGGACAACACTCAGCATCATATTGTCAACAAACATCATATCACATCAGATTTACATCATTTATCAAGTCCATCAAGTCAAGCATAACTTCATCAGGTGGATTGCCATCAAGGACAACACATGTCAACAGTCGCATGTCTTCATCTTCATTCAGTGGGTTGCCATCAAGGACAACACTCTGCATCATATTTCCAACAGAAGTGTAGGGGGAGGTGCCCCCTCCCCCAGGAAAACCATAGTTCATGGGAGGTTGAGCGGATGGATGAGAGAGAGCTCCAAAAATACCGTTAGTGACATGAGGTGCCCCCAGTGCGTTAGTGCCACCGGGCCTGGGGAGGTCAGGAAGGATGATATAATCATAACCAGATTAAGAATAGATCATGTCATATTTCAAGGCTATTTGGAGGGCGGCTTCTTCGGTTTGAGGGAAGTGGGATGCGACATCTTTGCCAATGGGAGGTAAGAGAGAGCGAAGGAACCAGTCCATATAGACACGGTCTTCGAAGGTGGGGGCTTGACATAGGCTCTTTCTTCTCCGCCATTCTTTAACATGATTGAATAGGCAGGTCGTAGACGATTGACGGAAAGAAGTCAAAATTTCGATACCAGTGTCATAACGAGGGGGACGCTATAAATAAGATAAGAAGGTGTGGGCAAGGGTCGCAAAGGTGGTATGGGAAGAGGTGGGCTGGTCAACATACCACTTAGAAGCTTCGCCAGTAAGCGTGCGTTGGAACAACCGAAGACGGATGGAATCATCGGTAATGAAATTGGATGAAAACCACATATGGAAAGATCGGATATGGTTAGAAGGATCTTCGCTAGCAAGGCCTTCGAACTTGGGAATGTCGGAGGGGAGCTTCGCTGGCATAACAAGCCGAATGACATCGTGGTAGATAGGATCATTAATCAGCTGATTGAAATCGGGGAGACTAAGGCCGGCCATATAAGGGAGCAAAGGGGCAGTTGAGGTAGGTCCTGTAGTGGTTCCACTGGAAACAGACCTAGCAGTAGAACTGGGGTTGCTGCTGGTAGTAGGCCCTGAGTAGACATGGTGAAAGTAATAGGGGGAGAACCAGGAGTAGGCGGAGAACCCGAACAATCAGAAGAAGAGTCGGAGTGCGGAATTAGGGGAGGACTTACTCGAGGACGACGGGAAAGAGGAAGTTGACTGAATGGAAACTGAGGGTGAAGGCCAAGAAGTCTCTGGGAGAAGCGCCTTGGGGGCGCAATGATGATGGGAAGAAGAAAAACCGACAAGGGCAGGGAGGGATAAAATCAAGTGAGGTCAAGGGCGGAGAGGTGCAGTGACAATTGATTTTAAAGTCTTTGCCAGGTGGTGTTAACCAGGCTCTTCTTCACTTAGGTTCAGTGTGTGGCATGCGTTAATTTTAATTTTTTAAACCCATACGTTTTGAGAGTAAAAGAAAAAGTGTGCTGCGTAACTGAAAATAAATCTACGGTAAATAAGACTAAAAGAACAAAAAATTAACAGCTACCAATGCATCAATCTAACCCAAGAAGGCGGGTCTCTCAAAACTAGTCTATAAGAGGGAAAAAATGAAGCAAAGCACACTAAAAAGAGGCCAATAGATCTAAGGTTGGGAGGGACAGGGATCTAAAGGAGAAATTTGTTGAAAAGAGTTGCAGAGAACAGCAAAGAGGCAAAGGCAAGGTTGCTGCTAAAAAGGAGGAGATCAGCTAAAAAGAGGAGGGACAAGGAGGCGGCCCTAGAAATGAAACCAAAAAAAACTAAATGAGGTGATTTGAAAGGGAGAAGAGCTGATCTAAAGGGATCTGAAAATGAGGTATCAGATCTGGAAGAAAAAGGGCTGAAACTTTGGAAATTCAGACTTCTGAAACAGCAAAAACTCTCCCACAAAAATTGGAGGGTACTAGAGCCCTAAGGGGCAAGTTTCCCACTTAGTTGAGTGAAACAGATCAGAAACAAGTCTAAACAGGCGGAGATAGAGGCTGGAAGACCCTGACAGAAGCTTCAGGCAAACCCAGAAAAAGTTCTGGAAAATTGCAGAAAAAAGTGCAGGTCACATGTTCTGACCTGTTTGCTGTCCAGGACACAAATTTAGGGTAGAAAAGTGTGACCTCAAGGCCAGGTTGCACTTTTTGGGCCGATAAGTGTGACCTGCAGATCTGGCTCTCTCGGCGGCAGATTTCAGAAAAATTTGTCATCTCAGCTACGGCTGATGTCTGTCACCTGCGCAATAAGGCCAGAAACACACAAAAGTTAAAAATTTGACTGTTTGAGGGTTTTAGAGGTGGAAAGCACCATAAAAATAGGAAAAACAGAAAATGGAAGAGAAACCCTAGGGTCTAAAACAACTGGATATGCAAGAATATATAAAACGACAGCGGTCGCAAAAGAAAACCCCTGTGGAGTCGCCAATTGTTAGTATGAATCTTTCGTCGTAAAAGATCACTTTAGCTACACATAAAAAATAGCCCTAACATCGATTATGGCTGCAAAATATCTTTAAGTCTGCTGCACAAATCTAGATCTAAGCAAAAAAGACATTAAGCAGATAAAATATAATATGGCTCCATGCATCCAATAGACAAGACAAGAACAATGTATTTAAAATAATTTTATATTATATTAAAGAATGGGGGACCTGAGAGGAAAACAAGAAAGGTGTTTTCTGGTTCTCCTCAATGGGATGGGTTCTTGAAAGTCCTCAGTGTTTCAGATATAAAATTCCTCTCTCTTATTGGTGTGGAAAATCCAGACAAACAAAGAACTCAATGGGAGCTCACAAAGCAAAAATGGAAAATGGTGACCAAGAGTAGATCCAGAGTGATCTAATACAATGGAGGTGACTAATGAATGGGGAAAACCCTCCTATTTATAACAAAATATTAGGGTTATCTAGAACTTGGTGCATGAATAAAATATTATTAATCAAACTCTAGAACCACCCTTTAGGAATATTTTATTATATTTGTTGGAGGGAAAAGGTCTTTTGACTTGGGTCAATTCCTTTATTTATAAACAATAAATAAATAAATGATTTATTTATTATTCTAGGGAGATGGTGGGAATATAATTAAATAAATAATGATTTATTTAATTGATTAAAAATGATTTAGTCAAATTTAACTAGGAATATTATTTAAATAATGATTTAAATAACTTATTCCTAGGAAATAATTAAATAAATAATGATTTATATAATTAATTTCCTTGTTTTGGGTTAAATATGACCAGGAAATATAGACAAATGTTATTTCACATGGTGAAAGCAATTTTACTTAGGGTAAAATTGGTCTTACATGGTGTACTTGGGTTCATCTAATGATAATAGGTTAGATGACAAAAAAAAGGTGTAACACCCCCCTCAATCTATATCTATATATACCATTGTCTCTTCTTCTCACCCCAAAAACATACACAATCTCTCTCCATATATATCTATCTCACTTTACCTCCCTCTTCCTCACCCTCTATCTTTTCCCCTTCTCCCTCTCTTTATCTTCCCCTGTATCCCTCTCTCTCTCTCTCTTCCCTCTTTATCTTCTCTCTCCCTCAGTGTCTCTCCATATTTCCCTTGTCACTCCTTCTCCCTCTCCACTTTTCTCTCTCTATGTATTTCTTCCCCTTTCAAATCCATCTCTCTCCCTCGCTCTCTTCTCCTCTCTCCCCCCTCTCTCTCTTCCTTGCTCTCTCTTTTTGTCTCTCCACCTCTATGTCTCTTTCCCCCATTATATTCCCCCTCCATCTCAGTCTCTCTCTCTCTTAAATACGATCACATTGTATTGTATTTAAGAAAGTATCTAAATTAAAAAAAGCATAATTGGAAGTAAAATATTAAACCTATATTTGGGATCAATAATGTCAAATAAAATAAAATAATAAAAAACTTAAAAGAATCATGCTCAATATTTCCTCTATCATTGTTAGTCACTTTTTTTTCTCTCTTCGCTCGAATCCTTGATTAAGATGCAACTATCCCGTTATTTATAATATTATTTATACTAGCAATTGCACCATATGTTGCAAAGGGAACGCTGTAAGGTGATAGCATATGGAAAAATAGTATGGATGAAGACATATGTGATATGTTACAATTTGAGTTGAAATATATCAATTGAGGGAATGCTTAGTAGTTTCCAAATTTTACTTACAACCCATCAACTTGATTTTGCTTCACTTGTTTTTTATACCATGTACATCCTCTCCCATGAATACTTTTAATGATTTCCTATAATTTCTCTCTTTAGTGATTTTTCATAAAAATGTACCAATTCAAATAATGAGAATCTTGAAGTGATATAACCAACTACCATTTTTTTTTTTGGTCTATAATTCTCAGTAAGAGGCTTTTGAGAATAACCAACAAACCAGAATGACAACTTGTTTTGGCTTTGAATATTTCCTTCACCATCTTCAATATTTCCAACCGACTTAACCTAAGACTTTAACAATCAACATAGACAATGATATTCTATTTTCTCCTCCACTGTACATGTCCATCGCTTCCTTACACGTTTTTGGTTTACAAAATCATTTAAGAGGATTTTAAGAAAAAACACTAAGCCAAAGTGACTGCCACATGTTTTGGCTTAAAGGATTTCCTTGACAATCTTCAAGGTTTGGAGTTGTCTTAACCTTGAACTTTAAAAATCAACTTAGAAATATATATTTCATTTTCTCCTCCCATGTACATTCTGATTTTTAACTTGTATTTTTTGTTTAAGGGGCCACACTGAATCTAAATATTTGTTCCTCCTGTGTATATTCTAATTGTCAACTTGGAGTTTTTGTTGAAGGAGCCATAATGAATCTAACTTTGACATTGTTTGTGCTAACAATTACTGCTTTATGACAAATTTATGTGTTTCCAATTATCAATTATGATAGATGTATGATCGATTGTAATGTTATATCACAATTTATACCTATTACATATCATTTTTCTAGCTTTAAATGTGTGTGTGTCATTTAACGTTATCTAAAAATCCTTTAACATTAATTTTTTAATCTCCATTTATCTTTGTTTTAATTCTTATGGATTGAATTTCTTACCCATATTTTATTCTACTATTGTTTGGTTTACTTTAATTTAATAATATTACATATATAATAAGTGAAATAACTAAGAACATCACTTTGGGAAGGTGTACCTCAGGAGAATATGGAGGCTAATTAGTTGTACAAGTCTTAGGAAATAAGCAGTTAAACAATACCACTTTTTTTTCCTCCATAAAATGAGAATTAATGCAAATTATGTTTGATAATTTAACAATGTCTTGCACTTTATATATATATATATATATATATATATATATATATATATATATATATATATATATATATATATATATAAGTAATCTTATTTTTTTTGTTCTAATTTAAATTATTTAAAGAGAGTATTTTCAAAGTTAGCAATAAAATTGACATTTTTTATTTATCTTAAAAAAGAATTAATTAGTTTTATAATCTAAATTAGAAATGTTAATTAATAAAATTTAGATTTTAGATAATTAATTTAAATAAAAATCATTAACACTGTCATATTAAAAATGGCTTAAAAAATGGTTTATATATATAAAAAAAATATACAGTGCTAATAACCAAATCTAAAAGTGGTTGGAGTCTTTTTTTTTTCCTCCATAAAATGAGAACTAATACAAGTTATGTTTGATAATTTAACAATGTCTTACACTTCTAATAAATAAATTTAAATCTTTTTATAATCCTCCTTTATCCAACAATACATTAAAACTAAAACACTTTTAATAAATAAATTTAAATCTTTTTGTAATCCTCCTTTATCCAACAATACATTAAAACTAAATTTGAACATCGCCCTTTACTGTTAGCGAGAACCCAAGGTGCCCATTTCAAAACCTTCAAGTCATCACCCTGTGATCCAAAAATATTTTGAAAATACTAGATGTTGGGACAAAGAGTTCCAAAAATATTTTGAAAATACTGGATGTTGGGACAAAGAGTTTCATTTGTATTGAAGCAAAAAAAATAGGTTTGTATGATATGACATTTGCTAAATTCTTGTGCAGTAAGGCCCAATGTATTCATGAACTTGATCTTTTGTTCCATCTAGCTATCAATGTTGACAGTAAGATGAGTGGGTGCTACGGTAATCATCAATACATTTGCTAAGTATTTTGTAGTGGGGCCTAATGCTTTCAAGATCTAAATCTTTGGTTTCACCCAAAATATTGAAATTTGACAACTATAATCCAAATTTTAAAAAAATTCTGCCAGATTTTGTCATAATCTTGCAAAAATTTCCATTATTTTATGAATTGCTTTGTAAATTTTTAAAATTACACTTTAAAAATTTAATCAAACAAATATTATAATTTTTTAAAATTTATTAAATATATATATTTTAATTAAAACAAATGAAAATTTAATTGAGACATCATTGACTCAGGTAATGTTTTTGCAATTCCTAATGAAACTTCCAACCAAACCTTATTCTCTTGGAGTCTTATGTTTAACATTAATTTTTAAAATTACACTTTAAAAATTTAATCAAACAAATATTATAGTTTTCTTTTAATTAAAAAAATAAAATTTTAATTTAGACATCATTGAATCAGGTAATGTTTTTGCAATTCCCAATGAGACTTTGAAGCAAATCTTATTCTTTTGGAGTCTTTTGTTTAACATTAGTATTTGACCTCAACTACTCAACTACTGTTCTTTATCATCTTCTCCCATCTCGGCTCTTTGGCCCAACACTCCTCGTGTAGCCACCATGTCCCATCAACAAGCTAGGATCTATTATTATTACTATTAGCAACATCACAATTAAGGCACAACATGCTTGAAAGAGGATGACTCGGTAACTCTTTCAGAAATCTTTCGGAACTCACTCCTTCATATTCAGGGAGAACTGAAAGAGCTAACCAAGGCATGAGTTACTGACATATATGGTTAGTTGGGTGCCTAATATAGGTCACATATAAGGTAGACGTTATAATAGATATATGTGCATAATAGACCTGTATTGGCACATGTGTATGTGCATGATAGACCTATATTGGCACATAAGCTAATTATCAAGAGAACAAGAGGACCAATTTCTCTTCAAAGAGCACTTGTACATTGCTAGAAGCACATCCCCACATCCCCATATTTCTAGTTCATAGAGCATTTGTACATTGCTAGAAGCACATCCCCCTATTGTTGGTTTGATAGCAACAAGGAGCCAATTCAAGTTGAAGCTATAAATTTGCATTATTGTTAATTTATTATGTTTTTAGTTTACTAACATGAGAACAAAGAGGACCAACTTTTACAATTCAAGTTGAAGCTATAAATTCACATCAATGTTAATTTATAATGTTTTGATTTTACTAACATGAGAACAAAGAGGACCAAATTCTAGGTTTGATAGCAACAAGGAGCCAATTCAAGTTGAAGCTATAAATTCGCATCACTGTTAATTTATAATATTTTTAGTTTACTAACATGAGAACAAAGAGGACCAACTTCTCTTCATAAAACACTTGTATATTGCTAGAAAGCACATCCCCTACTGCTAGTTTGATAGCAAAAAAGAGGCAATCCAAATTAAAACTATAGATTTACATTACTCTTAATCTATAATATTTTTGCTTTATCAATTTTTAACTTTTTATATTTCTAGTTATTTATTTATTTATTTATAGTCTTGAAGACAAGATTCTAGAAGACATTTTCTCTTCTCTCTTAAACGAGTAATTTTTTGGATATATTGGAGTCTCCCCCAACAACCGACCAATATAAAAAGCTCAACTCTTCATATACGCTCCTCTTGTTTAAAAGTAAAACAAATACTTATTCCAGAAAATCATTCTTTCATATCTAACCCAAAGTTATAATATTAGGATTCAAACGTGTAAATCACTAGGAAAATCAAATGAATATCCAACCAAAGCTTGATGTCGATGCATGAGAATGATGTCGATGCATGAGAATAACCAATGAATTCAAAACTACTGTCACAATTCAGTGCTAAGCCATGTAGCACACTACTTAAATCAAATGATGGAAGAGGCTTGGAAATAAAGTTTTATTTTAATGACATTCTTAGTCCTTGTAAGTTTTCATAAAAAAAATATTGTCCACATGAGACAACATGGAGGAGTCGAAGGATTTCGAAAACTGTGCCACTGCAAACATTTTTATATTCTAAACACTTACAGCCACTGAATTTTTTAAATTTATATGAGTTGAACACACGAATAGGAATATATCAAAATCATTTCTTATAATTGAAAGATCTCGTAACACATCTTGAATAAATTTAACGAGCCCAACGTTTATATGGATTTTTTTGACTTAACTAATTATCTGTTGTGAAATCCGTTGGGTTTATTGAACTAGTATCTGTTCACTACTTAATTGAAGAAGATAACTCATCTAACATAACATTTACAAGATGTTTCCACCTGTTTGTAGAGCATGTGACCCATAATAATACCAATGGGATTTTATTTACAATCCATTTCTCATATATGGTGTTGACCATCAAGTCCCCCAGGAATCCTTCGTTTGGATTCGAATTGGCTCTCCACGATTATTTTCCTAAACGACCTTCTCGATACTTCATTTTATTTTTCGGTTTCATCTACATCGACATGCTCCACAATACGATGGTGGTAAGTGCTATCAATCTGTGTTGTAATTTTGAAGTCATGAGTAATAATTTGGTTGGAAAAGACGAATCAAGAACTAAGAATCAGAATCATAATAAACTGTTCATTGTGTTCAAGAAATACCTCTTGCAGACTTTGGTCGTGACTCAAGTATTTAAGAAAATCTCCATCTATTCTTTTCCAAAAATGTTTTGCAGAGAAGAATGGCCCCAAAAAATAGAGATCCTTTCATCAAAATCTCATACACGGGTTCTCATCCAAGCTTGCATTGTATTTTTTTGAAAGGAAAAGTGACCAGGGTTGTTGAAGAATTTTAACAGTAGGAAGGAATGAATTCTTTACACAACAAAGCAGGTGTAATACGTTTATGGGTTATGATAAAGATTAATAAATTGAACGGTTGAAAAAATCAAGATTTAGTTAACAGTTAAAACAATGTGATTTAAAGGTGGAAAAACTTCCAATCGTCTAACATTTGATCTGACACGGTGGAAACTGGGGGTGTTGTTTTCAAAGAAGAACGTGGTGTAATTATATAAATTTCACATATGTATATATAAAAATATTCTCACTTTTAATTTATTAAAACCTTGAATTAATCTCTATGGGAATATTTTTAGTAGTCATGAGGATGAAGGGTTTAAATATACCTCAAAATTAATGACAAACATTTCTATTTAAGATTTAATTAAAAAATGTTAAAAAATTAAATCAAAATAAAGTATTTATAAAATATTTTGATTTTGAAATAAGTTATGGTTTTTGGGCTATGGTATTGATAAGCCATGGTATTATAACAGAGCATAGATCCATAACATAATAATCAAAAGCCAAGATGACCCATGGTATTTATAAACCATGGTATTAGCCCATTGTATTATGATTTTCTTCCCTACTCTCCCTCTCCCCCTCCCTCTGCTCTATCTTTCTCTTATGGGTAAATATCTCACATCTCACATCACATATAAAATATAACATCTCACATCTTTCATACATCTCACCCCAACACATCTACCCTATACACATCTAACATCTCACATCTAACACTCACACATCCATCCTATATAGGGCGTTTTTTGGAACAATTAGTATGTTCAATTTATAAGATGTAAAGGATTTGTAAACATTTACATGTGGGCTCCATTAAATAATAATAAAAGTTTAAAATTATTATAGAACCCAGTATGAGGGAGATGTTGTATTGTCCATAAAAATTTAAAAGTAATAAAAGTAATAAAATTCAATTTTTTATATTGTAATTTTGTTTTTATTAATAAAAATTACCAATAACAAACCATAATATACATATCACATTAAAAATTTAGTAGCTAAGTTAAGATCATTTTCACCTTATAAATTAAAATAACAATTTGTAACCATATTCAAATTTAATTAATAAACACATAAAAAATTTAATACTTACAATATAACAATATTTTAATATAAAAAAGAGGTTTGCACCTAAAGAGATTTGATCGCTCTCTTCCCTTGATAGGTCCTAAGTTAAGATGGATCTAGGTTGGTTTAATTTAATTCATAAACCTTGCATCTATTCTCTCTCTTGCTATATTAAATATTTTATTCAACTTTTGAATCCAATTAAATAATTAGTTTTGTTTAATCAAATTACACTCAGACAAACATTTGACATCTTAATATTTATGATAAAATTATTCAATCACAATAAATCTCAATCAAATATGACCCTATACTTTTATTCAACCAAAATAATTCTAAGTCAAAATTTGACCCTATATTTTTAATAAAAAACTATTCTCAAGGCTAATATTAATTATTTAAACTATTATCAAAGTAATTATGTAACATAATCCTATAATTTTATTAATTGGTCTCCCCCCTCCCCCCACCCCACACACATATATATTCCATAATTAATTGTAACCTCTTAAATTATTAATTTGAATTATATCCTAATTCACTTATACATACATACATACATACATACATACATACATACATACATATATATATATATATATATATATATATATATATATATATATATATATTGTAATCTTTGTAGGACCTTTCTCTTTCGTTAATCATAAAAAAAGGTAAGTTAAATCCATATGCATATAGTTAGGTGGCCTCAACTTACCCAGATGGAAAACAAGTCTGTTGGCCACCTGACTGCGTGATAAACCATCCAAAGAAAAATAATTAGTCTAATCATCCATGCCAAGTAAGTCTGATTGTCTTTGTACTGCCAAGACTCTAGATAATTGAAAACATAACTAGAAACATACTGAAAATTAAAGTACTTCTGCATACAATAAAGGAAAAACTAAAGGAGAAACCACCAAACTATTCATTATCAGTAGACTCAACCAGATTAGGGTGCTTAGATCTGGAACTTGGGAGATTTGTTTGTGGAATTCAAGGAATATGCTCCTCGATTCAGCTCAACCACCTATTCTGCCTCTGCAATCGAAACTGAATTTTCTGAAACTTCGATCTAGTCTGGAAACACCTGAGTTTCCATGACCACTCCTGACGGAATCTGTCCTAAGGCTTTAGCCAGAGGGATATTCATCAACCAATACAAGTGCAAATTTTGTTTAAAGTGAGTGGTCCTACCACAGGTGTGACTTGAATCGGACACTAAGACATGCCAATCCTCCATATCAATGTCCATGATTCCTGCCGGCCTATTCAGATCTTCTTCCCATTCCTCGATTAAATGTATGAACTGGGTTGAGGTACCCTCATGGTACATTGTGGTTGGATCATTGATATTACTAGAGACATATTTGCGACCCGAGCTCTGCCCCAAGAGGAGCTGGGCTGGATGGTCACTGGTGACCCCACAAATCTTTTACCCTGAGCCCTCGAGCTTTGGGCTACTTTTCCTTTTCCAAAGGCCAAACGAGGGCCCATAGTCCAGTACCTGCATTTTTTTTTTAAACTAAAAAATACCCCTTAACCAACTCCAAGGGAAGCCAAAACCCAGAAGTGCCTAACTTCTAGGGGACACTACAGAGTCGAGGAATTGCCAGAGGAAACATGTAAGAGGCCAAAGAATGAAAGAAAGATACCCCGTGAATCTTCCATTTAATCATCTAATCCAGACTCATGATGCAAAAATACATCCATAAAGACAAATATTGCTTGAGACCAAAATACAACCCATTCATCCCAAGGAGTCAGAGTGCATAGATGGGGACTGAGCCCTCCTCATGCCAGAGCCTTAAAGGTTCAACAACAAAACCACTAACCCACAGACACAATAAGAGACCTCGAAGGCAGGGTGGAAGAGAAATGCAAATCCAAGAGCGACAATAGAGCCATCAAAAAAATAAACCCATACAAGGTAATAAAATTCCAAATATGACAGACACAGAGAGATCAGATAGAATTTGAGACAATCTCCTTATCCAATTAAAGTTCATAAAATTCCATGTAATCCACCTTTCTCTGCAACCCCAAAGTATCGGAAACATCTAACCCAAAGGCTAACATACATAGAGGCTGAACCATGGGGGCACTGTAAAAGGATTTGAAGACATACCCATGAACCAGAGCATGAAATGGTTGTGATTGAACCCACGCCTAGAGAGTCCTCGCATGTTGAAACTGCTCCAAGCCACCGAATAATGCAAACCAATGCCAAGGGAAAAAAATACCACAAACAAGATACTTTCTAGATTCATACCTGAATGCTCTGGATATGTCCCATTCACAAATATTGTTGCCACCTTCAACGAGAGCATTAAATCCCCGCATTCAAAGAGCCACCGCTCCATGTGCTTCATGCATGTGGATGGTGATGGGGGAGGGGGGGGGGGGGGGGGCGGGGATCTTCAAAATGACCCACATCAATCACCCGTGGAGTTAATTGCTACCAACTCGCACCCCAATGAGGGAACTTATTTGTTATTTTAATTCCTTAATTATTTAATAATTAACAAACTTTTAATAATATCAACATTCAGATCATCTCCCTAACCTAATGGCCCTATTCCAACTCTATCATTTATTTATATTGGTCTAGCACTCTTTGCACTATCAATTTGCTTTATGTCCCTGAATATGGGTGAAGTGTTCACCCAAAACGTCCAACACATCAAAAATTGTACCACAATTTACCAGAAATATTTATCAACATGAATAAAACATCTGACCTTCGGCCATTGAACTAAAATAATAATAAAAATAAATAAATAATAGTAAAATAAATAAATTGAAATAAAATAATAAATTAAATTAAATACTCTAAAGGTAGGGAGTTAGGAGGTTGAGAGAAACAACATGAGATTTAATTAAATCATCATCTAGACCTCTGACTAATGTTGTTTTCACCTCTTCCTTGTGCTCTTCCTTGAGTAATTAAGACCCTATTATTTAGGAAATTCCTCAAATTGATTGCACAATTTCTTCAAGTTGATCATCTGACTGAATGAAACACTTGTACACTCAGAACTAGGCTACAACTGATGTTACACGCCCTTGGAATCTCCATGTCAACTGGGTAACTTGAATTCTGACATGCAATAGACATTTTGGGCTAATTGATCAGTTAACTAGATGATCACTAAGTTTGAATGAAGTCTCACTACATAACTTGACCCTCCACTAGTTCCTCCAATAGTTGGAACTAGTTTAATTGAAAACAACCTTAGATAATTGATGTTGATTCCTACCAATTAGTAATAAAACATTCTTAACTAAACTCTAAATCCTCCAAATTGAATTTAATGATTAAAATGGGTTACACAAGGCATGTGACACAAGTTAACATCATCCAAGTTTTTTGCTTATGTGGAAATTTGAATTTTCTTAATTTAATAAAGGAAAAATCAAATTGATAATTTCTTTTTGTATTTTTTAACACGCCCTTTCAAAAATAAAGGGATTATCAACCATGCAT
This sequence comes from Pinus albicaulis, assembly GCA_034641835.2. NCBI lineage: Eukaryota > Viridiplantae > Streptophyta > Pinopsida > Pinales > Pinaceae > Pinus > Pinus albicaulis. The sequence goes on from CM076579.1 coordinate 734,470,840, forward strand.
TTTGTACAAATGTGGAACTCAAACTTCCATCTTGACAAGGCCTTTGTCAAAATTTCATTATCTTGTTCCTCTGTCAGAATGTACCGCAACAACATTATCTATCTCTACACACAATCCCATAAATGGTTATAATGAATATCTATATGCTTGGATCGATCGTGAGAAACAGGATTTTGAGAGAGATTTATGCAAATATTATTATAACAATAGATCACAGTTGGATCCATCATCTAACCAAACAATCCAACAAGTATCTTTATCATCCAGATAGCCTCACATATTGCTTGACTAGAAAACATGTATTCTTCTTTTTTCGATTTGAGTGTCATAGATCTTTACTTCATTCTATGCGAAGAATCTGCTACGAACCCAACAATGAAAATTCCATCAGATGTACTCTTTCGGTTTGATGGGCTCCCTGCCCAATCTACATATGTGAAGCTATGCTGCTTCACACCGTCTGTTCATCTGTACAATAGTCCAAACTAGGTAGTGCCTCTAAGGTACCATAGAACATGGTTCGTTTCCCTCCAAAATAATTTCATCAATCGAACCATAGCTTGGCTTAGCTGGTTGACTGTATAGCACATATCTATTTGTGTGTTCACCAAGTACATCAGTGACCCCACAAAATTTCGATAAATAGTAGCATCCACTTCCTCTCCTGAAGTGGCATCCTCTTTCCTCCAGTTGGTCGCTAGAGGAGACTCCATGGGTTTTCATATGTCGATGAGGAATATTTGAAGTATCTCGTTGGCATACTTTCCATGAGAGACAAACAATTACCCATATCCTTTCCACACTTCCAATCCAAGGAAGTAGTGCATGAGACCCATGTCCTTCATTTAAAACTCTCTTGCAATGTTCTCCTTGCAAGATCTAATCAACTACTCATCACCAATTAAAATTAGGTCATCAAAATATTAGAAAATAATAAAAAAATTACCTTCTACCAAAATATGATAGAAGTTTTCATCCACTTCAATTTTTTGAATCCCAAACTGGTGAGATAGTTATCAATCCTGGTATACCAAGCATAGGGTGCTTTCTTGAGACCGTACAACACTCGCTTGAGTTTGCACACATGAGAATCCTGATCAAAAGTCTCAAAACCATATGGTTGCTCAATATACACCTCCTCCCTAATAAATCCATTGAGGAATGCTATTTTCACATCCATATGGTGGATATTTCACCCCATATGTGCAACCAGAGCGAGAATTAATTTTATGGATGACTACCTTGCTATAGGAGCAAAGGTATGCTCATAGCCAATCCCTTCAACCCGAGAGTTCCCCTTTGCCAAAATTCTAGCCTTGTAATTTTCTATTCTTCTGTCTGCTCCATGCTTTACCTTGAAGATCCATCTCAAACCCACAACTGATTTATCTGCTGGTATCGGGACCACTTCCCAAACAATGGTCTTTAAAATGGATTCATACTCCTCCAACATTGCATCAACCCTATAGGTTTCACTACTACTTCGTTGAAATAGGATGGATCAGTCTCTACAAGCTTTGTCATTAGAGCCATGTAGCTAGTATATTAATATGATGACCTTCTTTGTCTACCTTGATTTGAAGGAGCACCAAAATTCTTCCTTGTATTGTGCACAAGTCTCTCAACTTCCTCGGTTATTTTCTTGCCTTCTATGGATGATTTTTTTTTAGTGGTTTCCTCCACTCTATTCTCCTCAATTTGTGCTTTATCCATAACTTCTTGAGGTTCCTCCTTTGGAGCTAAAAATGTCCTCTTTTGGTGGGATCTGAAGCTCCCTCTCAAGAGAGCACCACATCACTTTCTCCTCATCAAATTTTACATCCCTTTGCAACAATGTCATGTTTAGGGATGGAATGTACACACGGTAGTTGTGGGAATTTTTCATGTACCCCATAAATACCCCCAACTCTATTGTCAGCTCTAACTTCTTCCTTCATCTTTAGAGACATGGCAATAGAGAGAGACTCTAAACACTACAAGGAAAATACCCTCTAGAGGATGTTTTTGAGGAAGCCCCTATAAAAATAGCCCAGATATTCATTTTTAGTAGAGGTCACTAAAGGAAGTTGGTGGGTGGAGGTTTTTGCGGATTTTTTTTTTGCGGTGGGTTTCTAATCATAACACGCATCCCTGCATTTTATGAAAATCACACCAATGCATACTATCAAATCGCACATCGAGACACTGTGCTCTCTGTACAATCGGACTTGGTGTGCCAAAGTACTCCAGCGCACTGGTGCATACTATCAAATGGAACACCAAGACATTGTGGTCTACGTAAAACTAGCCCAGTGTGTCTCAGTAATCTAGCACACCATAATGAAGTGTGGTGCGCCATTGATAAAATCTCCCAGTGCATCTCATAATCGAGCGCATCGAAAAAATGTTGTAAAAAAACCTCATTTTTACTTGTTCAGTGCTCTAGAGCTCTCAATCACCAGTGTGAATTTGTATTCTTTAAGGTACCCTGCCATCGATGTTCCCATTGCACGCATTGCTTCCGTCCATTGCTCATTGTGTGGAGTTCGAATTTTTGAAAACAGTGGGAAAATTTATTTTTAGTATACCTCAGCAAAGATGCCTCCTCGATGCACAAATGTGTAGGGAATATACTTGTTTCTCAATAACTTAACCTTTTAGCAGATTAATTTCTCAAATTCACTTAAAATTTACCGTTAAAAAATATATATATTCTGCGCGGTGCGTTCGAGCAATTTGGCTCGCACTGTTCGTGATGCTGCTTGTAAATTTACAAGCCACACCACAAAAGGTGTGAACGGAAACCACAATGGTTTCTGGTGCGGTAGTGAGAAAATTCACACCACTATAACACTAAAATAGTGCAATGTGTGTCAGTTTCCAGCCGCACTGAGAATACAAATTTTTTAAAAATAACACACTGTGTACGACTATACGACAACATGTTTGTTATTAGACTGTACCTATAATTATGTATTGCTGTCGGGCGGTGCATTGACCAAACTAATCACCACGGGGCAGATAGTTTGATGAACCCACTGCACAAAAAATATTTTCTGTTTGCGCGGTGCACAAACGTTTTTCATGCGCACCATGGGTGTTGTGTGATAAACAAGTATGCACTGGTAGCGGTGCGTGACTATTTTTTTGGGCCCATCAAGTGTTTGATTTTATTTTATTTTCAATACAAATTATATCTATTTTTGTAAATACATTTCTCATTTAATAAAAAAAAATGTATTTAATATGTGAATCATTCATCGACGTCAATGGAGAGAGTAAAGGGAACAACAAGAGCATATGGAGGACCTTTATAACATGATTCAGCAGTGGGATGCAAAGGAGAGGGAGAGACTTTTGTACCCTCGCCCTATTACGTCACCCACCTAGTTTCTCTTAAGGGAGGTAGGCCTCCTCCAGTTATATGAGGAGGCTACATCCCTCAAGGGGCACAATGGGTTATTGGGATATTTGATCTATAGGTGGGATGCCCATCGACAGGCTTTTTGGGTCGGTCTTGGCCAGTGGTACGAGCCCACTCAGGAGGAAATTTATTTTATTATTACCCTATATAGGAGAAGGTAGGATTTGCACTAGTTCCCAGATGTACCCATTTTTTATGTAGCAGGGATTCAGTTGGCATACTCCCAAAGATACATTAGGGATCATATAATTTCTCCTGCAGCTTTTCATGTGTCAGATGGCTAGTTATGCATTGCTTCATTTGGTCCAGAGGAGGTGAGGTGCCTCTCACTACTACTGACGATCATTGCACACTATACTAGTGATGGGTAGTGCATTAGTTGCCTGATTTTATTTTATGTTGATTCTTTATTCCAGGCACCATGACTTGTGAGATGGTCTACCATTTTTTTATGGAATTTTTGTATAACACTAGATAGATGTCATTCTTAGGTGCGTGGGAGGCTGACCTTCCCTTTTACTTTAAAGTTATTTTTATTTTTTATTTTTGAGAGGTTTCCAGAGACGAGGCCTACATTTGTTCGGCAGCCTCGTAGGCTGACGTTGCATGTATGGATGAAGATGTGGGGCTAGATAATGTCCAAGAGCTACCTGTCTGACTATCTGGCAAGGATATCTAGTGATACACTAGAGCTACTAGCTAGTGTTGATGATCACTCGTTCGTGATGGTGTCATGTCTGTACGTGGGTTTGGATTGGTAAGGGTGTACCAACATCATATTCACACAGGATGAGCCACCAGATGCTAGAGGTAATATTATTGTTTTATTTAAATTAATATAGTTTCATTTTATTGTTTGAATTAATTAATTAGAATAAAATTTATTCTAGCACGTTATTTAACTTATTTTATTAAATTATTTAATTAAATTTTCTAATTATTGTTATGTACTATATATTTTGTAGATATTGGCACATTCGTTGGGGACATGATTCCACCCCCACCGGATGATCATGTAAATAATGACGAGGAGATGGCGGAGGCTGCGGATCAGGGAGTCAAACTTGATCCTCGGGTGCAGATACTCGCGGGGATCCAACATAGGACAGACATCTAATTTAGGATGGAGTTAGGAGACTGACTGTGCCGACTCTTGGTTGATGAGGAATGATCCAAGAGGATATTGATCAGTACAAGATCGAAAGAGTTCCAGATTCTTCGACGTCTAGTTCAGTTTCCAAATCCGCAGTTCCGTCAGTATCGTCCGAAGGAAGACCTCAAAGTTGATAATGGTTCAGTTGGGTTCATGTTATACTTTAGTTTTGATATGGGTGTGTGGCAAGATATATGGGTTTTGTAATGGGTTAAAAGCATGGTGAAATACCTTATACAAATGTAAAGGTCTAAGTTTTTAACCTAAGGACCTAGACCTAACACCTAAAAATCTATGGTGACAAAAGTCCTAGCACAATCCTAAGCCTAAAACCTAAACTTAAAACCTTAAGCACAAATTTTAAAACATTTCAATAACTAAAAAGGTTTGAATGTTTTTTTAAAAATTTATATTAAAACTATATTAAAACCCACAGAGTTAGACCACAACACTTGATAACTGTTTACAAACCGTGTCAAAGTTTGTGACTGTGCATATGACAGACCGTGACCAAAATGGATATGGGTTATGGTTAAGCAACTGTCGGGTTTGCAAACTATTACCGCCACCATGGAAGGTTCACATGTGAACGTAGCGGATGTCCAGAACTTAGCCATTGGGATAAGACCATGATTGCCGGAGCCACCGCAACCATTGGAAAATATCCCTGTTCACATGTGGCGGCTATACAAGTGCACCGGTTAGCCTAAAAGTTGGGCTAAGAATTTAATTTATAGTCCAAATTTGGGTTTTTATGATTATTTTAGCGCTAAGGTCCAAAGAGTTATCCCTAGGTATATGCAAATGATAGGACCGAGACCCTTTATCACTTAAAATCCTCAACCGAATGTTAAAATTTGAATTCAGAGGTTCGATGCAGCTTATTTAAGCCATGGAAATTCTCATGAAGTTCATCTTGGATATTTGTGAAGATACTGAGTTTTTGAGATCAGTTTCAGCAAGTTGGAGGCATTTTTGTTCGCAGCATTTCTCAGTCGTCGGGTGTCAGAATTGAGCACGGAGATAGGCGTCGGAAAGGTAAGGAAGAGTAATTTCTGTTTATAGGGTTCAGAAGTGTCTACAAGCATAGTCATTATGTTCCATTTCAGTGTAAATATTCCTCAAGTTCAATCCTAATAAAAACTCCGTCAACAAATTGTTTGCTTCTTCTTCTCTCTATTTATTGTTGTGATTTAATTCATTTATGCTGCTGGTTTATGTCATTTTTCACATAAATATTACTTCAGTTAACAATCAATATAAAGGAAAAACTAATCAAACTGCTTAAGCACTTTATTCGATCACATTTAGATCAATTTTTGGTATCAAAGAAGGTTGTGTTTGTAGTTTTTTTGTCAGTGGATGTTAACTAGGTTGGGATTGCACCATGGAAAATGTGAGCTTGAGGAATTCGATCCAGAGATTGGAAGGCAGAAATTCGATCATCAATCAACGATGACAGGGACTAAGACCATTGAGACTCCTGAAGCTACTGAAAAGAAACACATGGATGAGAATCAAATCCAGCAGATGTTTCTAAACATGCAGCAAATGTTGGCAGAATTATATGATGACAAGAAGGCGAGAGATGCAGGCTCATCGTCGAGGGCATCAAAGAGGGAAAAGGGAAAAGGCAAGGCAAATAAATCTCCTTCTCCTCCATCATCTCCATCATCTTCTTCTTCCTCTTCTACTTCTAGTTCTAAATCATAAAAATAAAATAAACTTAAGAGTCCACTTTTGAAACTTGATGTTAAGTTCGAATTACCTGTGTATGAAAAAGAAATAAACCCTAAGAAACTAGATAATTGGGTAAAACAGTTAGAAGTCTATTGTTGTATTCAAAATATTACTGATGATAAGACAAAGATCCAATTAGCTAATCTTAGAATGGGGGTACTGCTTTGATCTGGTGGGAAAGTAAGACACAGATAGATTTAAAGCGTAAAGAAAAAGTTATCACCTCATGGACTAACTTTATTAAAGCTCTAAAGAAACAATTCTATTCGTTGGGTCACACACAACAAGCTGTAATTGATTGGCAACGCTTGCAACAAGGTAAGGGACAGAATGTTCAAGGGTTCACACAAGAATTCAGAAAGAAAGCATTAGCACTTGGTATTTCTTTGGACACAAAATAAACTTTGTTGAAGTATACTGGCAGTTTGCATTCATATTTGCAGCATCCATTATTAATTTTCAATCCTAATGATTTTGATGAAGTTTTTGTTCCAGAAATTCATGTTGAATCAGGTGGTAGACCATTCAATATTACACCAAATACATCCAATCAGTTGGAAACTGAAGACAACAAAAAGAAGGGCAAGTCCAAGGGAAAGAAGACTGCCACAACTCAGAAGGAATATGAAAGACCTATGTGTACACATTGCCAAAGTATCGGCCATGATGAAGTTAGGTGTTGGAAACTTCATCCGGAACTGAAGCCGAAGAAGTTTCAATCAAAGAAGGGTGAAAAGAAGGTTGAAACAACAGTCCAACAAGGCTTGGACTTGGGATTCAATTCAGGTGATGAAGGTAAAATCACTGCTATGGTTACAATAGGTAAAATTTATGATGCTAGTACTTCTGCTTCTTCAATCATCAAAAAACAGAATGAAGATAAAAGAATTGAGTTATTTCATATAAGGGTAACTTCAAAACATACTAAGATAGATAGATTGTTCGATACGTGATCACAGGAAAATTTGATTTCTGAGTCATTGGTTAAACAATTGGGTTTGAAAACACATAATCATCCAAAGCCATATCCTTTAGGGTGGTTAAAGGACAATCTCAAATTCACGTTACCAAACAGTGTTGGTTAAAATTTGCAATCACAGCTAACTATATCAATGAAGTGGAGCTAGATGTGATACCATTAGACATATGTGGAATTGTTTTAGGAAGCCCTTATCTCTATGACCGTGATGCACTATTTTATAGAAAATATCATGTGTATCATCTCAAGAAAGATGGGATTAAGTACATCGTTCGGGCACATAAAATCAAATATCACTTGAATTTAATTAATGCTAATCAAATGAAGCGCTTAATAAGTTCAAGTAAGAGATACATACTCATGTCGATGAAAGAAAAACATAAGGATCTTAATGATACTTTTTCAGGTTGTGAAACTAAGTATGAAGGTAATCTGGTTAAAAAGGTAGATTCATTTCAAGATCTAGTTAAAGAACCAAAAAATCTACTTCATAAAAAGGAAATATCACATGAGATGCAGTTGATGTCTGTTGCCTCTCTTTCTAATGTTGAAATGTGTCACAAGTCAATTATAGAGCATAAAGAAATTAAGCAACAAATTCCAGGGAAGGTTGGAAAAGAATTAATGTGACTCAGATCATCTCCATACAGTTCACCCATAATTTTGGCTCATAAGAAAAACGAGACATGGGGAATAAGTGTCGATGTTAAAGTTGATTCATTTAAGCAGAAAAATTTCACAGCATTGATAGATCATCAACAACCATATGAAGTTAAAACATATGTTAAAGGTTCTGCAATGGAAACATTGATTCACATAGATTATCATCTGCTTCAATACTTTCACTCATATACTAAAATTTCCTTGGTTTATGAAAGTTATGAAGAACAATATAATATTGATGATGATTTCGAAGAAAATTTTGAATCACTAACTCATAATGCTCAGATAGAAAGGGTGCAGGTTATTCGGGATATTTATCTTTCTCGAATTGTAGGCGTAAGAAAGACTATGACACAAATTCAAAAGTAATGTTTTTTTTAGACAGAAGCGGATAAATTTTATTAGAAGGTGCCAAACCAGTGGCGTTGTGCTATTACATTGCTGCTCTGGCTGAGAGCGCAGAGCCAAGTATTCCTCCTTTGGCAGAAAACATTATAGCTGAGATTGCCAATACCCCACTGCAGATTTCGGAACTCTGTGCTGTCGTGGTCAGTTGGAGCGATGGAGATGGCTTCGAAATAAGCGGCACTGAGATTGCCGACAGATCCGTAGATGAGCGCTGGCTGATTGGGGCCGTTGGCTTGAAATCCCTCCGGATCAACGATCAGTCCCTTCGTTTGGCAATCCAGGGTAACGTAAGAGAATCCCTTCTTTCTATAACCTTTGGATGCGCTGAGGATAGAGTAAAGAGCATTTTTGTTCCTGCCCAAAGTGTAGAAGATGCTCACACAGCCTCCTCTCATCCAGAAGCTTACGACAGATAAAACAGGAAAATAACAAAGAGCGCGGAGATGGGAGTAAGGAACAGTCTGCTTCCTTAGGGGATGAACCAAGATTGTTTTCAGATGGTCAATAAAGATGTTGCGATTCAGATAGAAGGGAAGATGAAAGGGATTAGGGATCAATGGAATACCCAGCTTGGCCCAGAGAACACAGGACTTAAGGAATATTGCAAAAGGTGTCAACATAGTTAACAGATAGAGATCTTTTACTCCGCTGAGCGCCAAGATTGGCTTCCTTATCTGCCTGGGAATTTAATTTTCTGGGGATATGATAGAAGGAGATTTTGTGAAATTTAGGCAGAATGAGTCTAATTTTCCCGAGGATAGCTGATAAATGGAGCTGAGAAGGGTTCTTATTGGTGTTCAGCGCCTGGATAATGATCCTGGAGTCCCCGAAGACTGAAATGGAGAGGAAGTTACCTTTAAGTGCTTGAAGAAGACCCTGCCATAGAGCAAGAGCCTCTGCTCTGTTATTTGATTCCCTGCCCAGACCCCAAGCAAACCTGATCACTTTAGAACCATCAGGGCCCAAGAGAACCCCACCGCCTCCTGCGATACCAGGGTTGCCTTTGGAGGCCCCGTCAAAGAATAGACAGTGATCATTCAGTGCTGACCTCCACCTGATGAACTCTTGCTCCTCCAGTCTAATTTCCCAGTTGGAGTGGACCTTTGCAGAAGTGGTGGAACAGTCCTTATGGTTAGGGACCAATCCTTTCAACCAGAGATCTTCCTCGCTGTTCAGAGCTTTTCTTGGATTATTGGCAGAATTGGCTTCAAGAGTTTCACCCAATAGAGCTTTGACTTTGGTGATGACTCTGGACGAATTGCAGTGTTCGTTTCTGAATAATCTGTTGTTTCTCTCCAGCCACAACTTCCAGCAAACAATCTTGGGGATCCACAGCCAGCAATTTTTGAGAAGGAGATTTTTGGAAAGACCAAATGGGGATAATTTGCTCCAGGTTTGGAAAAGATTCAGGATGTTCCTAGGGAGCTCGATTTTATCAGAGTTTAGCATAAGGACCCCCTTCCAGACTTCTAGTGCATAGGGGCAGGTTAAGAACAAATGATCAGCAGTTTCTTCATCCGACATGCAAAGATTGCACCAGGATGGTCCTTCCATACCACGCCTGCGGAGATTATCCCGAGTGAGAATACTGTTGTGAGCTAACGTCCAACAGAAGAAATCAATTTTGGGAATAGAGGGGGAATCCCAAATAAATTTCCATTGAGAAGGGTTTGGAGGAACATTCGGGGTGGTCATAATACTTTTATAGCCTTCGGAGGCTGTATACGAACCTGAGACAGAATCCCAGCCTCGTTTGTCCTTTGCTGAAGCTTTTAAGGGAGCTTTCCCTTGAAGTTTATCCAAGAGAACAGAGGCTTCACCTTCCAGCCACTGAGGGACCTCCCCCAAATACCAGCTGTCCCAAAGACTATCCTCCGTCCAAGTGGAGATGTCCCAGAGGGTGATTAAATTGCGAGCCTGGAGCCAGTCTTTGATATTGGTGAGTTCATCCATCTGATTCAAAGGTTGATCGCCCAGAATAGGATCATCCCAGATTCTTATTTTTTGCCCATTACCTGGAATCCAATACAGCTTATGGCTGAAGTGATCCAGGGCTTTGATGCAGAGTTTAAACACAGGAGAACCTTTGGAGGTTCTAGGAAGCTGGTCCAAGCATCTAAGGCGCTTCCCATGAAAATATTTTCTCCACAGGACTTTCTTGCTCCAACTTAATTTTCCAGAGACAATGTCCCATAGCAGCTTGGTTCCCAAAGCCAGATTTTGAGCGGCCAGGTCTCGAATTTGAAGACCTCCTTCCCGAAATGGCTTTTTAATAGTATCCCATTTAACAAGATGCAACCTTCTTTCGTTGTTTTTCCCCCCTTCCCACAGAAATCGCCTTAGGAGAGCTTCCATTTTGTTGATGAAGGTTTTTGGGGCAAGGAGGATAGAGTGCTGATATAACGGAAGACTGGAGAGAACCGCTTTCATCAGAATGATCTTTCCAGCATTATTCAGCCAAGAAGCACCCCAGGCTTGGATTCTGCTTTTAATCTTGTCCAGCAGTGGGACCCAATGGGCAACTTTAGGAGTGGTCTTGAAGATTGGAACCCCCAGATATTTAAAGGAGTCCCAGGCCCAGGACCCTTCCATATCAAGAATCCTTGCAATATCTGATAATTCCTTAACCGAGCAGTTCCAGCTGAAGATTGTGCTTTTTAGAAAGTTGATCTTGCTGCCCGAGACCTCTCTATAAATGTCCAGCTCCTTCTTGAAGGATTTAGCAGAGTTTATGCTTGCCCCACCCAGCAATAAAGTGTCGTCAGCAAATTGGGCATGATTTATATCTTTGACATGATGAACCATGCGAAGGCCGGGAAGGATTTGAGTCTGCTGTTTGTGGTCCAGTTGAAAGCTGAGAACTGAAGCTTGAATGGCATAGAGAAGCGGGGACAAAGGGCAGCCTTGTCTTAGGCCCCGAGAGGCTTGGAAAAAATCTGAAGGTCGCCCATTAACCAAAGGCGCTATCCAAGGAGCAGCAATGCAGGATTTTATCCAGTTAATGATGGCTGAAGAGAAGCCCATTTTCTTCATAACCGAAAACAGGAAATCATGCTTTACCCTGTCAAAGGCATTTGCCAAGTCAAGCTTAATCACCATACCTTTCTCCTTTCGGTGATAGCTTGAATGAACTGCTTCTTGCACCAGCACAATGTTGTCAAGAATCTTTCTCCCTTTGATGAATCCTCCTTGGTTTTCGGGGATAATGGCCGGTAATATTTTCTTGAGACGATTGGCTATAATTTTAGTGATCATCTTGTAACTAGAGTTGCACAACGAGATTGGTCTGAATCTGCTGAAATCAGCTGCACCTTTCTCTTTCGGAATCAAGGCCAGAAAAGCTGAGTTGATGCCGCCTCCTATCTTAGCACAAGATTGAGATTTCCTGACCATTCTCAAGAGGTCATTTTTGATTATGGCCCAACAGGAAAGATAAAATCTAACAGGGAACCCATCCGGACCAGGAGCTTTGTCCGGTTCCATACTGTCCAGAGTATTTTTAAGCTCATTCATGCTGATTGGAGCAGTCAGCATAGAATTATCAGAGTCTTGAACGCATTGAGGAATCAAATTCATCGGATAGGCAAGGGGGTCCAGTGGTGGATCATCAGGGGCAGAGTAAAGATCTTTGAAGTGAGAGTGAGCTGCTCGCTTGATGCCTTCAAAATCCTTAACCACTGCATTTTGGTGGTGAATTTCTATGACAGATTTGAATTGCTTGCGAGCTTCAGCATGTTTGTGGAAGAAGCTAGTATTTTTGTCTCCGGCTTGTAACCAGAGAGCTCTGGACTTCTGCCTCCAGAGTTCTTCTTCCTCCCTACTTACTTTATGGAGTTCTTTTTGCAGGTCAACTTCCCTCTGAAGAAGATCTTGGGAAAAAACTGAGTTTTCCATAGATAATTGGTGGGCAGCAAGACTATCCAAGGCCATCTTTCTTTTGGAGGAGGGAGTTTTCAGGGTTCTAGCCCATTCCTTAAGCCTTCTTTTGAGCCCCCTCATTTTTTCTTCCCACACGTAGAAGGGGGAGCCATTAACAGGTCTGTTCCAGGCATCTGAAACCATCTCTTGGAACCCCTCATGCTGAAGCCATAATGAGCTGAATCTGAAGGGGATAGGGCCAAGATTTCCTTCCGTGGAAAGCTCGAGAATGATGGGTTTGTGATCAGAGGTGCTGTTTGGCAGAATTTTGGACGAGGCCATTAGTCCGCAAGTAAGGAAAGAGGATTGGACCAGAAATCTGTCCAATCGAGCAGCAATGTGATTTGGGCCCACCCTTTTGTTAGACCAGGTGAACTTCCCGGAAGTGGGCTTGATATCCTCTAATTCCCATCCCAACATGAGGTCCTCAACCCATTCTCTCGCTGGATCCCTGACCGGGGAGCCTCCCTTTTTCTCATTTACAGCAAGAGTAACGTTCATATCACCAGCTATGATAATGTTTTCAGGATTGTGCAGCGAAAGATAGGACATAATCGAGTCCCAACAGAATTTTTTCTCAGAAGGAAGAACAGGAGCATAAATATTGAACATACTTACTTGTTGTCTGGAGTCTTTATGGAGGAGTTTCGTGAGAAGCCAATGGGAGGAGCTATCTTTTTGAATCAGATCATAGATAGAGCTATCCCAGAAGGTAGCTATTCCACCGGAGGCGCCTCTTGCACTGACAGCAGATCCAATACCTTTGCGCCAGAAGGTTTTGCTAGCATGGAGGAGGGGAGTTTCCTCCAACTTTGTCTCCTGGATGAGAAGGATTTCAGGCGAATACATTCTTACTATATCTTTCAGGGCATCTTCTTTTAGCTTGCTGCCTAATCCTCTGCAATTCCAGGAGACGTACTTCATTATTTATTGGCTTGGGAGTTTGTGGCTCCTTTTGGAGCCGAGCCGTGCTTGCGCCCTGATCTAGTATTCATCATTCCCTTGAGAGTTTTTTGAGAGCCTTGGAGAACATCCAGATAGGTTTTCTCCTCTCGCTGTTTCTTCTTGGACTTTCGACCCCTGGCTGATTTGATTGGGGTGACTTGTGAGCTTTCTGATTCATAGGTTCTTCCTTCTGAGTCTTCATCAGATTCGGAAGCCAGATTGATCTGTTCTTCCTTATCTATATTTCCTTCATTGCCTCCTGATGCTTGGGGGGAGATTATATCAGTACCAGTTTCTTTTGCTTCCTTCATCAAGTCTTCCGGTTCTTCTTGAGCCCCGATGGTTTCTACGTTCCCACCAGAGGAGGATCCAATTTTTGGGTCTTCATTGGCCTTTGGATTGGACTGAGGCTTTCCTACTGGGCCAGAATTTTTCTTCTCTGTTGTCCTAGGGATAGCCTTGCCTCTTTTGATTTCTTTCCATCCTTCTTCGACCTCCTTTGTCCCGGCCGGGGATTTGGGGCAATTCCGTTGGAAGTGTCCGTGTTCGTGACACAATCTGCATTTGAAGGGTAGTTGCTCGTAGTCCAGCTTTTGATAGTGCTGCCATTCTTCCACTGTAAGTTTAATCGCCTCGGGGAGACCAACCTCTAAGTCAACTTCCACACAGATTCTTGCACAGGTATATTGGCCTTTATTGTCTGCTTTGTCAACAAATCTGCCCAGACCGATCCCAATCCTTTGCAGAGATTGGTAGCTCCAGCAATGGATCGGAAGGTTAGGGAGCCGAACCCAGACTGGAACTTCCTTGGGAACATCCACTGAGGGATCGAAGTCGGGGGTCCATTTATTGAGATACAGACCCTGATTTCCCATGAAATACGGCCCATTTCTGAAAACCAGATCTCGGTCTTCTTTGGTGGTGAACTCAAAGATGAAGAACCCTCTACCAACCGCATAACAGATCACACTGTTTTTCAGCTGTGGCCTCCAGTTGCGTTGAATCCAATCATCCGTGGATTTTGTAGACGGCCAATGCCCCATAAATTTCCCGACCAACCCTCTGTCAGCAAGGGCAAGGGCGATTTTAATCGGCTGATCTTCCTGCAGGGCTATCTCAGGAACTTCCTCAAGTTTTTTGATGAATTTTGGGACCTCAGGGGCAGGACGTTTCTTCCCTTTCTGAGTAAGAAGGCGACGGAAGGCTTCTTCAGATGAAATCAGAGGGGTGGGAGTGGTTTCCCCACCCCCGGGTTCACCCATGTCTGCAGCAAATCGAAGCAAGGGGCTCAATCCATTCCCACAGCGCCCCTGCAAATCAAAAAACCAAAACCAAGGGCCAAAACGCAGAGCTGAAGATCTCTTCTCGCCCAGCCAAGAAGGTGCAGCGCAGCAAAGAAGTGAGCTGATCGCGGGAAGGAAGCAGCAAAGCCCACCTAGACGCCCAGAGGGCCGAGGCCGCTGTCACACCCTCTGGAAACCTAGGAGCGTAACAGGCAGCGCGATCAGTCTTCAAAAGTAATGTTACTGGCCTCATATGTATGAAAAAATTGTGAAGTACATAAAGGGATGTGTAATGTGTTCGAAAAGAAAGACATGCAATCAAAATATTGGTTTGCACATGCCACTTCCAATTCCTTTGCAACCATGGGGTAGCATGGATTTGGTTCAAGGACAGACGGAAATGGTGAACAGGACTATGATACATATTCTTCGAGGTAACTACAGTAAACATCCTAAGATATGGGATGAATTTGTAACTTATGTGCATCAAGCTTACAATCAATCCTTACATTTTTCTATGCCACGATAAGCATTGAGTCAAGTCAGGTTCAAATTGTGCCATGATAAGCATCAGTTTTAGGTCAACAATCAGGTATGGTTGTATGTCATCAAAGTCAAAATGAAAGTGAGGGAGTTGTATTCTCACTTATTGTCAGCTTAAAATCAAGCTTTTTTGGTCCAAAAGATTTTTAAGTGGAGAGGATTGATCCAAGAGGATCTTGATCAGTACAAGATCGATAGAGTTCCCGATTGTCCGACGTCCAGTTTAGTTTCCAAATCCGCAGTTCCGTCAGTATTGTCTGAAGGAAGACCTCAAAGTTGATAATGGTTCAGTTGGGTTCATGTTATACTTCAGTTTTGATATGGGTGTGTGGAAAGATATATGGGTTTTGTAATGGGTTAAAACCATGGTGAAATACCTTATACAAATGTAAAGGTCTAAGTTTTTAACCTAAGGACCTATACCTAACACCTAAAAATCTATGGTGACAAAAGTATTAGCGCAAACCTAAGCCTAAAACCTAAACTTAAAACCTTAAGCACAAATTTTGAAACATTTCATAAACTAAAAAGGTTCGGATGTTGTTTTAAAACTTTATATTAAAACTGTATTAAAACCCATAGAGTTAGACCGCAACGATTGATAACCATTTACAAACCATGTCGAAGTTTGTGACTATGCATATGATAGACCATGACCGCAAAAGATATGGGTTATGGTTAAGAAACTATCGGGTTTTCAAACTGTGACCGCCACCATGGAAGGTTCACATGTGAACGCAGTGGATGTCCAGACCTTAGCCCTTGGGATAAGACCGTGATCGCCAGAGCCACCGCAACCGTCAGAAAATATCCCTGTTCACATGCGGGGACTATACAAGTGCGCCGGTTAGCCTAACCGTCAGGCTAAGAATTTAATATATAGTCCAAATTTTGGATTTTATGATTATTTCAGCATTAAGGTCCAAAGAGTTATCCCTAGGTATTGTTAGCACTCAAATCTACCTCAGGCTGAAATGAAGTAAACTCAAGGCTACATCAAACCACGCTCAGCCTCGTAGCTAGCCCTACGAGGACAGGAGAGGGCTCTCTCCATCAATCTCGAGAAAATAAGCAATAAGATGCGAGATGACTTATGATAGTGATTTTAAATATAGTAAAGATAGGTATGTTTCCAATTTTTTGGTTTTTTGAGTTTTTATTTGAGTAATGAGAGAAAACTATTTTGAGGAACTACGATAGATGGAACCTTTCAGAAGGTTCGCAGAGCGGTAGGTGATGATCTTGATGCTAGAATTGGATTATGGGTAGATTAAGTGACGAGAGTGAAGAGGGAAAAGGAAGAACTTGGATCCTCTCCAAACGGTGAAAACATATAGAACTAAGCGAATTCAAAGGCAAAGCTACTTGTAAACAGTAAGTTCAACCTCATTTACTCATTCAATTTAGTTCAGAAGCATATGAAAGGATGGCATACATTAAACATGAAGAAACTTACAGTAAACAAAGAGAAAACACCATCAAGAACAGAACACCACAAGGATCCCAGCAAGTGCCGCAAAACCTCTGATCTTTCCTTAGCCAAAATATGAAAAAGTATGTACAATGGTATCAAAAGTCTCCCAAGAGTCCAACCTGTAGAATGCCTCAGAAATTACAATATATAGATCACTCTAACACCTTTCCCCACCTCTAGGGGTCGAATTCCCTCTTCAGGGATTAGTTTCAACCAATTCTAATCATGGAACTACAATCTAGGTAGCTAACAACTTGCCTCTAAAAGAGTGGAAACTGATCCATTACATGATTTTTTACCCTTTTGAGAGTGAATCTTCTAGAATAGATAAAAATAAGCCAAAGTTACATGCCAAACATGAATTTACATCATAAAAACCCAAAAATTCCATCCACAAGCAAAACTGGTCCATACTAGGCGAAAATCTGAGCTGGCAGTTGAAAATTCAGCAAAATTTTAAGTGGGTCGCTTTTGAGCCGAGTGGGTCGCACTTTTTTCAGCCTGAATTTGAGGTACTTCCCGGCATCCAAATTGAGATCATGATAGCTCGTTGGAAAGCCCTGGATGTTTACACCAACCCAAGTTGAACTTCTGAATTTGGAGTTGATTTGACCCTCAAAAACCTCATTCTCCCAGAGGTACTTCCTGCTGGTGCAAAAGGTGGCAGCAAGGTGATTTTCATGGTGTTTTTGAGCTGTGTGACCATCCAGATTTTGTTGAAATGATAAGTTGACTTCAGAGGATGCATAATTAACCATGAAAAATCCAAAATTGTAAAAATATCCTCCAGCAAGTGTCTCAAAAAAAAGCGAGCGCATGAGCGCTTTATGACATATATTTCTGAAACTCTATTTTAGACCAAAATTTGAAAATGACAAAATTTTCTCCGAATTTGCCCAAATTCGGAGCGGAGGTCCTCCGTCATGTATCCTGCCCAGTCAACGAAGCCTCGGCCAAAATCCGAAGTGGATTAGGCCTTTTCCTCCGTCTTAGTGCTTCGCGCAACCTCCTCTTCAGAATTTTCATTCTCGCTTTGCAGACATGCATGCGAGCCCAATAATGGCCTTTCATGTGACGAAGCATGTCTTTGTCTCGATTAGCCTTCGCCATGACTTCTCAGGATGTATATTTACCCGCGTGATGAGTATCTGTCTCGGGTGGTGTCATGTCAGGGCTCACTGATTCCTTCATATATGCTCACGAATTTGGCGCACCTCATAAAATGTGAGCTCGTCCTCGAGCTGTTTGTTCTTTGTGCTCAAGTTAATCTTACCCAGGCCTTACGCAATTGGTCTTTCAGGCCCGGTCATTCTAAACCCTTTTTGCTCTGGATGACTTCCACAGTTCCGAGCTAGGAGAGCGTATCAACATCAATGGTATTCATATGGGGTGTATAGGCCTCACGATGGGCTCATACATGCATGGGCCTCTTGCCTGTGTCTTACCTGTCTGCGAAGAAGCGGGGACCCTTTCCACATGCGTGGAGATAATACTCGCCGTGTCGATGAAGTCGGCAAGACCCCTTCCACCTCCCGTGGAGATAGTAGCCGCCGTGTCGCTGCAAATAAGGCCCTCTGGCCTTGCTGATATGTATGAACCAAAGGAGTGATGATATGCTCAACCTCAAGCATGTCCGGCTGGTGTGAGGGGTCTCCTGCATCATGAACTGCCTCGGGAGGCTGCTGTGGCACTCTAAAAAAGTCTCTAGAAATGAAATCCTCCCAAGTGATGCCCTGCTCCGCCAACTGATGTAACACCAAGATTTTGATAAAAGTGAAATGGTATATACTCATCTTGCTACACACACGGGCTCGTCTTATCACAAATGTCACCATCCTCTCTATGTTGCGGTGTATGAAATACGGAATATTCCTCATACGCACCCTTGTGAAGTGCATCAGCAAACGAACATGGTATGAGACAAGACGAGCATACCTGCCCTCACAACTAAAATACTGAATAATGAGCCTCATGAGTGGTGCATACTCATGTCTCAAGAATACGAATGGAAAAACTCTCAAAGTAAGCTTTATATCCAGGTTTTAATGTATGGCTATGGTGAAATTTTCTCTCCTGCTTGGCTCCCTTGTTCCATTTCTGTATATTCAGGTATTTGGTGGCTTGAGCAATAGTCAAGGGTGATACAATGAAATCAACCCCAGCAAGGCTTACCTGACCATCCCGTAAATGAAGAACAAACAAATGTGCTAATTCACGATGAGGCCGGATTTGTGCAACCATCTCACAAAATCTGAAACATGACAAATATCGGAAACAATCCATAGCTAATGGACATGCCTTCAACTGAGCCAAAGAAGTAGGCTCCTCTCTGTGATGATCACCGCTTCTATGTTCTCTGCGGGACCCCCGTGGCACATTACCTTCAGTCACCGAATCACTGCCTGACCCTGGCTCATATTCTGACTCTGTCTCTGACATATCTCTGATCAAGCTTTTGGCAATGTGTACACTGATATGAATGCAGTGAAAGCAAGATTAGGATGTATGTTTACCACTCAACCAATATTCCCATCGTCAAAGCACTATCAAGGAATCACATTATGGATAAAATCTCGGCTTTAAATGGACTAAAAAGGCACCCTCTCTGTTTTGAATGCAAATGAAATTTCGACCAAATAGGAGCAGGCAACTTTCAAAAGTTTGAACACATCTAGTCAAAGGAGAGCATGGCATTAATAATGCAACCTGTTGTCTGAGTAACTGAGCCACAAATAAATGAGACAGAGCCAGAAACAAAGTCATGAGCATATTTTTACATTGGACAGTGAGACTCCTTACAAACACAGCCACCATGGCACAAAGGGTTTAAACATGGTATAATGATAGCAATGGTTGCAGTGGCATAATGGGCATGAGAGAAAATTGATATTATATGTAAAGCTGGATGTATCACTGTCATGAGATAACAAATAAACTCTTTCAACCATTCATTTCTATTTTAAAACCCTGAAAATAAGAATGCTATGACAGTGGGTTTTAAATCCTCGGTTTGAGCATTTGAGACCACCAATGATGCCACAAGTGTGTTCAAAAACATCAAGCAAATGATAGAAACCGGTTTGAAGACAAGTTGAGTCGATTCCAAGCAAAACTGGGCGCTCAAACTAAATTTCGAAACCCTGTGTCTGCGTGGGTCGCGCTGCTCCTGCGTGGGTCGCTCGGCCTAGGTGGGTCGCTCCCCTTGTAAACTTACACTGCTGAAATGGTCTGCGTGGGTCGCTCTGCCCAGGTGGGTCGCTCGGCCTCCACGTGGGTCGCTCGGCCCAATCAACACTGCCCACGCAACTTAAAACTCTGAAATCGGCCCTCCAATCTTCAAACACGATTTGGGAGCTATGAATGGGTTCAAATGAAACTTGTTTGGCTTTTATACATGTCACAAATATCTTCACAATCAGATTTTATTTCAAATCTAATTTCAAACCCATATTACAAATGTTTTTGTAATTTTCACTTTTGGCTTTTTCAAATACAAACTTCCTTTGGCTTTTTCGAGGTCGATACTAATGATTTTGCTGTCTTCTTGCAGGGATATGGCTATCTTGGCTAGAGAAAAGACCAGGGGTCTGCTTTTGACAATGTCTTCATGGCGAAACAATTACAATTTATTACAAAATGATAATGACAAATTTCTAGTTCCAAAACAGAGTTTTGGACTAGAAATATTTTTTTTTTTAAATGCTGATGATAATAAAATAAAAATCACAAATGCAGAACTTTCCTCACTTTGCAGGCTTTATGACTAGTATATAAATGACTCAAAAACCCTAGACACCAAGACCTAGGACACTTATTGAAATTTTTAATGACCATATATGTAATGACAATGACTATGAATAATTTTTTGAGGAAAATTTTTAAAATAGCGCTGCAGGTATAAACATGAGGAAACATAGGACGACATACCCCTTCGTCAGCTCATGGCATGATCCTAGTGAAATGCAACGAAGTGGAACAAGCGAGACACCTAATAATGAATATGCAAAAGACGAAATGATCACTGACGGAGGGCTGCAAGGGCCGACTCTAACATTGGCTCCAATGGGGATGGTGGCTCCATGGAGATGCCAAGAACGGCAGATCTCTGGGGGAGTCAGACAGTGCCTCTCATCCATTGGGCGATGGAATAATTATTTCAACTGACAAGACAAACTTTGGACAATTTTATTGACTGCAGATTTGAATAACGATAGACTGCAATTTGACCAAAACTGACTAGACTCAAACTGACATGACTTTAAACAAGAAGAATGATAAAACTTAACTTTACAATCTCAAACCAACCAACCTCTATTTCCAGAATTATAGCCTTCGCTCCGGGCACCAGACTGAAAATGAGAGATCAGTGCACACTTGCAATGAAACAAAAGTAAAATGATATATACAATGACAATGAGATCAGCAGCAAGTACTCAGAAATAATAGCGCTTCAGCAACCGACCATTGATCGGTCCACCAGGACAATCATCTCCATTCATTTCTTTGAGAAGAAATGCATTCTTCCCCCGATACGCTGCAATCTTAAACGGTCCCTTCCACAAATTCTCAAATTTGTCGTGCTTTCCCTTATCTTCATTTCGAGCATCCCATTTCAAAACTACTTCATCCAACTGAAACTTATCTGATTTTGCCTTTCTGTCGTAGATCTTCTTTATGCGCTCCTGCAACTTGAAAGTATTTTGAAATACCTCCTCTCGTGTCTGCTGTAAATGAATCATCTCATTAATCCTCCGCTGCATAGGATCCTCTTCACTTCCGGCCTCCTGAAGCAATTTGACCACCGGGACAGCAAGTGAAGTAGGAAAAACTGTATCCGTCCCATACACCAACTCGAAAGGAGACATGCCAATAGACTTTTTCTGACTTACCCTATCAGCCCATAATGCATTCACCAATTTTTTGTGCCAAGCCTTCTTGTTGATTTCAAGCAATTTTTTAATGATATTCACCAAGGATTTATTTGAAGATTCCGCCAAGCCATTTCCTTGCGGATGGTATGCGGTTGAATGTCCCAAGGTAATATTGTACTTAAAGCAAAAATCAACCATCCTCTTAGACTTAAAAGCTGCTGCATTATCTGTGATTATTTTACTAGGACACCCAAAGCGTGACAGAATATTGTTTTCAAGGAAAGAGATAATTACCGCATCAGTGGCCGGTCGAGTGGGAATCGCCTCAATCCACTTCGTGAAGTAGTCTGTAGCTGTCAAGATCCATCTATGCTGTCCGGAAGATGCTGGGTGGATCTCCCCGATAAAATCCAATCCCCACTGCTGGAATGGTGCATTAACTTCGATTGGTTTTAGAGGCAAAGGCTGTAGTTTCTGCTTCCCTTCGAATATTTGACACTCATGACAATTTTTAACAGCCTTGAACACATCAGAAAACAAAGAAGGCCAATAATACCCCGCCCTTAGAATCTTATTCGCTGTGGTCTTCCAAAACAAATGACATCCACAGTCACCTTTGTGAAAATCCTCCAAAACTCTTTGAGCTTCCTCTTCTACCAAACAATTCAACAACATACCTCCAGGGTCTTTCCAATACAATGCAGAATTCAAAATGCAGAATTTAGTAGCTCTTAACTTCAATGTTCTACTCTTATTTCGAGGCATACCAGGCGGTGTAGACAAATTCTGAAGCACATATAAAATGTCAGCATACCAAGGGGAAGAAACAAAAATATCGGATACCTGAACGGATGCACTTTCCTCTTCTTCATCAGACATGGAAGCAATCAAATTTATGTCTAGAGCATGCAGATTTGTTTCAGCCATGAGCTTGGCGAGTCCTTGTCCTTTGATCAGCTTGGTCGGTTTAATCTCCACATCGTACTCTAACAACGCAGCGATCCACTTACCTCTTCTTCCTTCTGGATCTGCCTGTACCAAAACATCTTTAACTGCTGCGTTAGGAACATATGCTGTAATGTGGGAATGCAATATGTACACACGAAAATCCTTCAAAGCCTTTACAAGCGCAAGTGCTTGTTTCTCAATGATATTATACTTCAATGCTCCATCTCTTATGATCCGACTGAAAAAAGCGATGGGCTTCTCAACTCCATCCCTTTTTTGCATCAAAACAGCTGCCAATGTGTGCTCAGAAGCGAAGGAAAATAAAATGAAGTCTTGTGTGTAATCGGGGCTGATTAAAATAGGGGCTGAAGAAAGAGCTATCTTTACTAAATTAAATGACTTTACTGCCTCTTCTGTCCATCTTACCTGACTGTCCTTTTTCAGCATGTTCGTGATTTCTCTAAGGTGTTCTGCAAGATTGGGAATGAAACGACGCAGAAAATTCATTTTACCATTAAATGACTGTATCTCTTTCTTGTTCCGGGGCTGTTCAATCTGCTGTATGGCTTCAACACGTGCAGGATCAACTCGAATGCCATCTTTCGATATGATGTGGCCAAGGAGCTTTCCTTCATCCATGGCGAAAAGGCTCTTCCTTGGATTCAACGAAATGCCATATTTTCTGCACTTCTGGAAAACAATTTTCAGATGATATAAATGTTCCTCATCAGAATTAGAAAATACAGTTAGATCATCAAGGTAAACAACCAAAAACACATCTTTCTCATTGGAAAAATCCATGTCCATTGCACGCTGAAAGGTAGCGCCTGCATTATTTAATCCGAACGGCATCTTTGCGTAATGAAATGTTCCCCAAGGAGTGGTGAACGCAGTCTTGTCACGATCATCTTCCCGCACTAAAATCTAATTATAACCTGAGTATCCGTCAAGTAGTGACATCCTTGATGCTCCAACTACTCGCTGCAATATGTGATCCATCTTTGGCAGCGGATAATTGTCCTTTAATGATACCTTATTCAGATTTCTGAAGTCAATACATAAACGGATCTCACCTGTCTTCTTTCTCACGGGCACCAAGTTTGATATCCAATCTGAAAATCGAATAGGCACAATGATCCCTGACTTATACAACCTATTTACCTCTTTTTCAATTGATGGTAGCAGCTTTGGATTGATCCTCCTCAACTTTTGACGAAAAGGCTTCTGATTTGGTTTGATGGGGATAGTATGCTGAATGATGTTGGTATCATATGTTTTTAGATCTGAATAATCCCACGCAAACACATCAGAAAATGAAGATAACAATTTCACATATTCTGCTTTTACCTTTGGTGACAATGACTTTGACAATTTTACCATCTTGGGATTCTCAGCTGTCCCAATATTTACCTCTTCGACACCTTTTTCTGTTGGCCTCAATGTAGGCTTGCGGGCTACATCATCTTGATCAAACAACTCTTCCAAAGGAATCAATCCTTTAGGAATGATGTTATCCTTCAGTTGCAGCACATCCATTTGATTTATCTGTATGTCATCAATACCATCATCAAATTCTGTATCTATGGAGGTATCTTTAAACTTACCCTTATTCTGCAGAAATTCACTAATCTCTCATCATCCTCAAAAACTTGCCAACATCGCTGATTGTCTGGAACGGTGGGCCGGTGTTTCACATGTATCTCAAACTTGTTGCTGGAATTCATTGGAATTTTAAGATTGCTTGCTGCCTTAGCAAGTCCATCAGCAACACCATTTTGTATGCGGGGCACACATGTCAAAGTATGATCAGAAAATAACTTCAAAATATCCAAAACTGCATTTCGGTAAGCCCTCATGCGAGGATGCTTAGCCGGAAACTCACCTTTAACTTGCTTTATCACTAATTCTGAATCACCATATACCGCAATCCTCTTCGCATTCAGCTTCTTGAGAATCTTAAGACCAGCAATAAGAGCCTCGTATTCCGCTTCATTATTAGAACAATCGAATGCAAGCTTGTAAGAACACACTCTCACATTGCTCGGAACTTTATCAGGAGCGGAAAATGGACTTCGAATCCACACACCAATCCCAGCACCATCGCTGCCCACTGCACCATCAAAATCCATGGTCCAAAGACTATCTTCATCGTCCTTTAAATGCTGAAACTGTGTCGGCTCTGATTTTCCTGTTTGCTGCCCATTGTCTTCAGCTGATTGCTCCAAAACAGCTTGTTTTTCTCTTCTTTCTTTTTGCAAAACTTCTCTAAAATTCTCATTGATCTCTGGTATGTCTTCTGCCTGAACTAGTTGACTTTCTACATCATTAAAACTATCAGCAAGCAACACAAACGACTGTAAATCGGTATGTACATAATTCACAGGATGATTGACTGGCTTCTCTTTGCTAGTTATCATGTATTTCATCTTCTGCTCACGATATAACTTTCTCATTTGACCGAAGACTGGAATTGTAGCATAAGAGAAATCTAATTGAAGTGTACCTTTCAACTTTGCCCCCCAAGATCTTGCAAGGAGCATCCCGAAACGTGGAGGAATGTCAGCAACCACCACATCCATCAAAACATTCTTTGCTGGAATTTGATCTAAACTTACCACCAAATCTTTGATGAGCCCTATACACTTTACCCGGCTGGAATCGAATGAATAAAAATCATGATACTCTCTTGTAATGTCTAATCCCAACTTTTCCATGATCGCCTTTGGCATCAAATTGTGCGAAGCACCCGAATCGAGCATAGCATTGTGCAATATATATTCATGCAACCTCAAACTGATGTAAAAAGGAGGAACATTACTATCAGGAGACTCACCATTTAATGCAGGCCCAAAAATCAATTCCGGCTGATCATCCTCAACATTTACTGTGTCAATCATTGGATCAAAGTTCAGAATTTTGGTGACTTGACTACGGTAGCTGCTGTTTTTCATAATCTCCGTCAAAGGAATGGATATTTTCAGTTTGGAAATTTCATTTTCCAAGCTAAATGCTGAAACCTTCTCGACCTCTTTAACTAGAATTTCCTTCTTTTCAGCCTTGTCTTTCACTATACTTGACTGATTTACCTTCTCAGCTGATGATACTTTGCTTGCTGCGGGGTCAATTGTCTCTTTTCCTCTTTTCTGTGGTATTGGTGAATCTGTCTTCGGTGCTGAAGCTTCTTTTCTTTTCTGAATGGGATTTATAGGCACATCTCGATTTCTCAATGAATACTGTTTCTGCTGAGCAGTCAATGCATTCAAATATCCTCTTTGGTATTCATCTGACTCTTCCTCTAAATCAGCATCATTTGTTAGGATAAAATCCTCATCTTTCTGAATAACTGAACTTTCACCATACTCCTCATCCTCAGTGATATAAATAGGCAAATCATCAAGAGTGAAGAAATGATTTTGCTCACCTGACACATCATCATCATCATCGGAATCATGACTCACAAAATTCTGCAAAAGAGGAGTCTTGACCTGCTGTTGGGCTGCTGGCTCTTGAGCTCTTTGTTCACGCTGTTTAATTCTGAATTGTGGCTGCTGCTGGCCACGGAAATTTGGATTTCGAAACTGTGTTTCTGCTTTGTCAAGATTTATTCTTCTTAAAGCCTTTTCCAACTCACGCGCTAAGTGCTGTTCTGATATAGATGTAGAAGGCTCTTCTTTTATTGTCACTCTTTTCTCTGCTTTCAACCGTGCTCTTTTATCATTCAGATTTGCCTCAACACTAACAGCGACCTTCTGCATATCTTCTAAAGTAGGTGGATCTCTATCACGAAGGGAATAAGCCATCTCCGGATCAAATCCATCCGGGAATTTAAGGAGAGCAGACTTTTTAGACGGTCTCAAGTCATCTCGAATAGCATTATACACTGTATTGAATCTAATGATATAATCCTGAACTGACTCACCAGGATTACGTTTGAGGTTTGTATATTCTGAAGTAATCTGCAACGGATCCTTTTTCATCTCCCATCGATCTAAAAACTGCCTCTGAAGTTCTGCCAATGTATCGATGCTTCTTTGCGGCAAGGCTCTAAACCATTTCCTTACCTCTCCTCCAAAGGTTTGCACAAAAAGCCTCATAGTCACATTTTCTTCATCAATCTCGAAACGATCAAAGAAATCTGCCATATTGTCTACATGCCGTTGTGCAGGAAGACTCTGTGGAGTGCCATCAAATGTCGGGATCTTACTCTGATAGTCTGCGGGCATATCATTCAACTGCTGGGGTAACACAAGAGGTGCAAAACGAGCAGCCATAGCTCTTGGTGGATTGAAAACAATCTGTTGTCGAGGAGATACAGGAGGAGTAGGAGCAGTAGGTCTACGAGATGTATTCAATGGAAACGGAGAAATTACTATTGATTGCTGATCAGAAAACTCAGGCTGAACCGGAATGGTAGGGATAAAAGGAGGTTCAGTAGGGATCCGTGAACTTGATGCAATTTCAGATGGGTCAAGAACTTGTGAAGCAGATTCAGCAAATTCAAAAGTGTTAGTATCCTCAATAGAACTTTGCAGCTGTCTATCCAGGTATTGTGAAACAAATCTATATTGCAAATCTTCAGTAAACAATGGATCTGGGACTAATCTTGACAATTCAGTTTCGGAAAAATTCACAAACAAGGATGTTTCAAACCGTGCATCAAAGGGGATTTCATCAACATATATGATTTTGACAGGATAGGATGCAGATCGGGTAAGCACTCTAGAACTCTCAAACTCAATTGGCTTTCTCTTTCAGAACTCTCTTGGCTCCCTTGTTTTCTAAGGGTCCTTGGAATCAGATTCGGATTTTCGAATATTGTTGGTGGATCAGGGTCAGGATTCGCCCTAGTATTCCTTCTTGAAGCCAGTGTATTGATCTTCTCGGAAAAAAATTTCAAGGAACACAATCAATTATTTTCATCCTTTCGACTTCTAGACTCAATCATCCAAAAGGTCTAGAACGAATAAGTATACTGGGGTGATTTACAAATCAAGTACTGAACACACAAGCTTACCGGAGATCGACTGAAGCAGCGTTTATCTACTTCCGCTTATGCATAACAAAAGTGTTTCGAAAGCTACCTGGCGTGACTTCAGACTCCGTCTAAGACTCGTGGAACAAACACATCAACAAGCAAACCATTGAGATTTTCCCCAGTATGGTCGCCAATATGTTAGCACTCAAATCTACCTCAGGCTGAAATGAAGTAAAACTCAAGGCTACATCAAACCACGCTCAGCCTCGTAGCTAGCCCTACGAGGACAGGAGAGGGCTCTCTCCGTCAATCTCGAGAAGATAAGCAATAAGATGCGAGATGACTTACAATAAGAACTGATTTTAGGCTAGTAAAGAGATAGGTATGTTTGGTTTTTGGTTTTTTGGGTTTTCGCTGGAGTAATGGGAAAACAAATTTTGGGTCCGGGGATAAGGTCAGACCTTTGCAGATTTCAAGTTGGGGCGAGGTAGGTGAATGTCTTGATGCTTTTGATTGGATATATGGACAGATTAGACCGACGAGGAGCTGAAGAGGGCAAAGGAGAACTTGGATCCTCTCCAAACAGCTGAAAACATATAGAACTAACTGAATTCAAAGGCCAAGCACTGTAAACAATGGATTCAACCTTATTCACTCATTCAATTTAGTTCAGAAGCATAATGAAAGGACGGCATACATTAACATGAAGAAACTTACAGTAAACAAAGAAGAAACATCATCAAGAACAGAACACCACAAGGATCCCAACAAGTGCCGCAAAACCCCGATCTTTCCTTAGCCAAAATATGAAAAATATGTACAATGATATCAAAAGTATCCCAAGAGTCCAACCTCTCCAACCTCTGAAAATGATTGAGAAATTACAATATATAGATCACTCTAACACCTTTCCCCACCTCTAGGGGTCGAATTCCCTCTTCAGGGATCATTTTCAACCAATTCTAATCATGGAACTACAATCTAGGCAGCTAACAACTTGCCTCTAAAAGAGTGGAAACTGATCCATTACATGATTTTTTACCCTTTTGAGAGTGAATCTTCTAGAATAGATAAAAACAAGCCAAAGTTACATGTCCAACATGAATTTACATCATAAAAACCCAAAAATTCTATCCATAAGCAAACTGGTCCATAATAGGCGAAATACTGAGCTGGCAGCTGAAAATTCAGAAAAATTTCTAGGTGGGTCGCTCCTGAACTGCGTGGGTCGCTCATGTTCCAGGCTGATTTTGAGGTAGCTCCCGGCATCCAAATTGAGCTCATGATAGCTCGTTGAAAAGCCCTGGATGTCGACTTTCCAACCCAAGTGGAATTTCTGAATTGGGAGTTGATTTGAACCTCCAAAACCTCATTCTCCCAGAGGTACTTCCTGCTGATGCAAAAGGTGGCAGCAAGGTGATTTTCATGGTGTTTTTGAGCTGTTTGACCATCCAGATTTTGTTGAAATGCTAAGTTGACTTCAGAGGATGCATAATTAACCATGATAAATCCAAAAATGTAAAAATATCCTCCAGCAAGTGTCTCAAAAAAAAGCGAGCGCATGAGCGCGCGACCCACGTAACTGCAAAACCTGTTTTTTAGACCAAAAATTTGAAAATGACAAAATTTTCTCCGAATTTGCCCAAATTTGGAGCGGAGGTCCTCCATCATGTGTCCTGCCCAGTCAATGAAGCCTCGGCCAAAATCCGAAGTGGATTAGGCCTTTTCCGCCGTCGAAGTGCCTTGTGCAACCTCCTCTTCATGATCTTCATCCTCGCTTTGCAAACATGCATGCGAGCCCAGTAATGGCCTTTCATGTGGCGAAGCATGTCTTTGTCTCGATTGGCCTTCGCCAACAGCTTCTCCAGATGTATATTTACCCGCGTGAGTACAATATCTCTGTCAGCTGGTGTCATGTCACCGGGTCTCTTTCGATTCCACTGTCTGTCCTCACGGATTTGGCGCACCTCATAAAATGTGAGCTCATCCTCGAGCTGTTTGTTGCGCTGCTCCAAATAGTTAATCACCCACTGAGCCTTCTGCAATTGGTATTTCAGCTGGTCATTCTCGGCCCTTTGCTCCTGGATGACTTCCCTCAGCTTCGAGCTAGGAGAGCCCGTATCAACATCAATGACTGTCATATCGGTGTCCCGGCCTCCTGATGGGCCCTCATCATGCATGGGCCTCTTGCCCCTGTCTTGTACCTGTACCTGCACTGGAGAAGAAAGCGAGACCCTTTCCACATCACGTGGAGATAATACTCGCCGTGTCGATGAAGTCGGCAGGACCCCTTCCACCTCACGTGGAGATAGTACCCGCCGTGTCGCTGCATATAAGGCCCTATGGCCTCGCTGATATGTCTGAACCAAAGGAGTGATGATATGCTCAACCTCAAGCATGTCCGGCTGGTGTGAGGGCTCTCCTGCATCATGAACTGCCTCAGGAGGCTGCTGTGGCACTCTGAAAAAGTCTCTAGAAATGAAATCCTCCCAAGTGATGCCCTGCTCTGCCAACTGATGTGACACCAAGATTTTGATCAAAGTGAAATGGTATATACTCCTGTACTGCTGCACTGGGCTCGTCTTCTTCTGCACAAATTTCACCATCCTCTCTATGTTGCGGTGTATGAAATACGGAATATTCATCATGCGCACCCTTGTGAAGTGCATCAGCAAACGAATATGGTATGAGAAAAGACGAGCATACCTGCCCTCACAACTAAAATACTGAATGATGAGCCTCATGAGCGGTGCATACTCATCTCTCAAGAATCTGAATGGAAAAACTCTGCTCAAGTAAGCTTTATATCCAGTTTTAATGTATGGCTCATAGTGAAATTTCTCTAACTGCTGACCCTTGTTCCATTCCTCGCCCATGTTCGGTATACCAGTGGCTTGAGCAATAGTCAAGGGTGATACAATGAAATCAACCCCAGCAAGGCTTACCCGATCACCCCGTAAATGAAGAACAAACAGACGTGCTAATTCACGATGAGGCTGGGTTTGTGCAACCATCTCACAAAATCTGAAACATGACAAATATCGGAAACAATCCATAGCTAATGGACATGCCTGCAACCGAGCCAAAGAAGTAGGCTCCTCTCTGCGATGATCACCACTTCTATGATCTCTGCGGGACCCCCGTGGCACATTACCTTCAGTCACTGAATCACTGCCTGACCCTGGCTCATATTCTGACTCTGTCTCCGACATGGCTCTGACCAAGCTTTTGGCAATGTGTATACTGATATGAAAGCAGTGCAAACCAAGTTAGGATGTATGTTTCGACACCCAACCAATATTCCCACCGTCAAAAGCACCATCAAGGAATCAAATCATGGATAAAATCTCTGTTTTAGATGGATTGGAAAAGGCACAATCTCTGTTTTGAATGCAAGTGAAATGTTGATCAAAAGGAGCGGGCAACTTTCAAAATTTTGAACAAGTCTAGTCAAAGGAGAGCATGGCATCAATAGTAATGTGTTTGTCTATGAGTAATGACCACAAAGGTCTCAATGGGCAATTTGAAACAAAGTCATGAGCATATTTTTACATTGGGCAGTGAGACTCATTACAAACACAGTTACCATGGCACAAAGGGTTTAAACATGGTATAATAATAGCAATGGTTGCAGTGGCATAATGGGCATGAGAGCAAATTGATATTATATGTAAAGCTGGATGTATCACTGCCATAAGATAGCAAACAAACTCTTTCAACCATTCATTTTCATCCTAAAACCATGAAAACAATAATGCTATGACTGTGGGGTTTTAAATCCTCCGTTTGAACATTTGAAACCACCAATGATGCCACAAGTGTGTTCAAAAACATCAAGCAATTGATAGAAACCTGTTTGAAGGCAAGTTGAGTCGATTCCAAGCAAAACTAGGCGCTCAAACTAAATTTCGAAACCCTGTGTCTGCGTGGGTCGCGCTGCTCCTGCGTGGGTCGCTCGGCCCAGGTGGGTCGCGCCCAACAATTTCATTAATCGCTGAAATGGTCTGCATGGGTCGCTCGACCTCCACGTGGGTCGCTCGCCCAATCAACATCGCCCCACGCAACTCAAAACTCAAAATCGGCCCTCCAAACTTCAAACACGATTTGGGAGCTATGAATTGGTTCAAATGAAACTTGTTTGGCTTTTTATATGTCAGCAACATTCACAATCAGATTTTATTTCAACGACTTCAAACCCATATTACAAATGTTTTGTAATTTCACTTTTGGCTTTTCAAATACAAACTTCCTTTGGCTTTTTTGAGGTCGATACTAATGGATTTGTCAGTTTTCTGTGATATGGCTAATCTGGTTTAGAAGAGACCAAAATCGCTTTGACAATGTCTTCATGGCGGAACAATTACAATTTATTACAAAATGATAATGACAAATTTCTAGTTCCAAAACAGAGTTTTGGACTAGAAATAATTTTTTTTAAAATGCTGATGATAATAAAATAAAAATCACAAATGCAGAACTTTCCTCACCTTGCAGGCTTTATGACTAGTATATAAATGACTCAAAAACCCTAGACACCAAGACCTAGGACACTTATTGACATTTTTAATGACCATATATGTAATGACAATGACTATGAATAATTTTTTGAAGAAAATTTTTAAAATAGCGCTGCAGGTATAAACATGAGGAAACATAGGACGACAGACCCCTTCGTCAGTTCATGGCATGATCCTAGTGAAATGCAACGAAGTGGAACAAGCGAGACACCTAATAATGAATATGCAAAAGACGAAATGATCACTGACGGAGGGCTGCAAGGGCCGACTCTAACAGGTATATTCAAATGATATGACCGAGACCCTTTATCACTTAAAATCCTCAACCAAATGCTAAAATTGAAATTCAGAGGTCCGATGCAGCTTATTTAAGCCATGGAAATTCTCATGAAGTTCATCTTGGATATTTGTGAGGACATTGAGTTTTTGAGATCAGTTTCAGCAGGTTGGAGGTAGTTTTGTTCGCAGCATTGCTCAGTCGTCGAGTGTCAGAATTGAGCACAGAGATAGGCGTCGAAAAGGTGAGGAAGAGTAATTTCTGTTTACAGGGTTCAGAAGTGCCTGTGAGCATAGTCATTCTGTTCCATTTCAATGTAAAGATTCCTCAAGATCAATCCTAATAAAAATGGATTCCCACTTAAAAGCGGACCCAGAGATGTAGTCCAGGAGGGACGAACTTCGTCATAAAATTGTTTGCTTCTTCTTCTCTCTGTTTATTGTTGTGATTTAATTCATTTATGCTGCTATTTTATGTCATTTTTCACATAAATCTTACTTCAGTTAACAATCAATCTAAAGGACAAACTAATCAAATTGCTTAAGCACTTTATTCGATCACATTCAGACCAAGGAAGTTCACCCTACTATGATCAGAGAGATCCAAGCTGATCGTAGGCTCACAAAGCTCTAGAGAGACGTGCCCCATGATATGATTAAAATTGTAAAATTTGTAAATTTGTAAAATTGTAAAATTGTAATTGAATGTAAAATATTTGTAAAATTGCAAGTGTATTGTGAAATGATTGTAATTTTAATTATATGTAAAAATGTAAAATTGTAAAATTGTAATTGTAATTGTAATTTTAATTTTAAATGTAATTGTATGTAAAATATTTGTAAAATTTTAATTGTACTGTGAAATTGTAAAATTGTAATTGTAATTGTATTTATTTTCATGATTCAATTTTATTAAAATTGGAAAATTTGTAAATTTTTATGAATATAAATAAATCTAAAATACTAAATCTAGAATAATATGAATTTTCGTAACATAATAAAGTTTAGAAAATAATGCAAATATATTCTTGTTTAGAATTATCATTATTTTATTATGATCTTACATACCAAAAATAACAGTATACATTAACACATTTTTTAAAATTTTGAAGATACCACACACACACACACACATATATATAGGGTGCATATATTAAGTAGCATATAGTGAAAAACAATTTAAAGAAATCAAGTAGTTGTATTATCTTAGGAATTGAAATAAAAAAAGAACTTGATACTGTGCATTGTTTTAGAGATCAACATAATTGCAAATTATCAAGTGAAATGATTTTAACATTAACACAATGAAAACCAATTAATTCAAAATAAATATTATAATGTTTCGAAAAAAAGAGTCTTAGTTATAAGGTTATGTCCTCTTCTTTATAAAAACCCATCTTAAATAGTATAAATGATGAAATAACACATGTACCATATCACTCTTTGTTCTCATGATCACCCTTATTATCTTCCAGCTCGCTTGGCATGATAACACCTATTTTCTCAAAATTATGTTTTAATCTAGGGTCATGTCTCAATACGAACCACCAATCCTTATCCAACACATCTGGGTAAAAAAACACTTGGTTTTAGTGTTTGGGGAAAAATAGAGGGCTCCTTAGCTTCATCCCACATCTTTCTAGAGTTGATACATATAAGCCTACTATCATGATCTTCCTTTACATTATTCCGGTCAAAGGTGCCCCACCACTTGCACCTAAAAATAACACATTGGAAAGAAGATAATTCAACTTCAATGATCTCTTGTATCTTTCTGACGTAACCTAACGTCCCTCGTACTATGTTTTGATCATGGTGGCTATCTCGAATAGATTGATCGAACTCGACTTCCACTCCACAGTCTTGTGTCATGTGTCCATCATCGACATTTTCTCTGCGAAAATGGTGTCCATATGCCCACATAGATGGGAACAAATGCACCTATAAAAAAGTTAAAAAATCATAGTGTCATGTGTCTAATAACCCAACTGTTAAAATATAAAATATAGATGTTACATTTCAAAGATGCATTATTAAGTTTAAAATGTACATAAATAGATTATTACTGAGTTGCTGCACCCAATCGCTATGTTTAGCGCATCCTCTTCAGCACGCAGGTAATGACCAATTGCACCGTATTTTTCTCTGACTTGGTCAGACACCCAACTTTTGGGGCATATAATTGGCATATTTTATTTTAAATTATCAGGATAAGGCACACTTATACCATTCAACCGTCTAAATTATTTCATTTCACTATCCCATTTCATCCTCTTTTGATCATACAATGCAACCCATGGTTGTGTCACTTCATAATTGTAAAGAACAAATTTATTAATTGATTCAATTTCTGCATGTGCTAATGAAATAAAATTGACATATAGTACATATGAGATCAAAATATACATTATATCAAAATTAAACGTGAATATTTACTTTGTGTAAATTTGAAAATTTATAAGTTGCTTAATCTTTATCAATCACCTTTTTCCATTCGTTTGGAGAAGCTCCCCTTCTCTTTTGTCTTCATCCCTTTCATCATCCAAAATCACTGCACTTTCTCTATTGTCGATCTACTTGATGTAATCACTGGCATAATAGAAACACTCATACGATATGTACCCTTCTGCCATAGACCCCTCAGGT
The DNA here is from genome assembly GCA_034641835.2 of Pinus albicaulis. Taxonomy (NCBI): domain Eukaryota; kingdom Viridiplantae; phylum Streptophyta; class Pinopsida; order Pinales; family Pinaceae; genus Pinus; species Pinus albicaulis. The sequence goes on from CM076579.1 coordinate 734,505,582, forward strand.
TTTTCCATTTGTCGAATAAAATCTTTCAATTTATTCATGTACCTCTGTAAGAAGAGAATCGAATGACAAGAAACCACTCCATCTAATTCAATCTAATCTATTAGGTGGATAGAATATGAACCTACAAGTCCATGAAACTCATCGGCAGTTCCTTCTCAAACATACAAACAATCTCAACTATCTCTTGACACCATCGTTGAATGCTAGCCACATGAATCTCCTTTGATGTGATCCAACGTACAAATGTAGATAATTTATATATGGCATGTCCTAGGTCTTGGGGGAAGTCATGTTTCACACACCCATGCACTAACAAAGGACATTGACATTGCAAATTTATAAACACATGCAATAATATACAAAATCGGTTATGTTTAATGATCCCTACATGGGATAAAATTTATTAATATAAAAAATAATTAAATCATGCTTTTGATATTATACACACTTAGAAGATTCAAATGGTCATGTGATTTCAACCTCGACAAATCGTATTTTACGGTGAAGCAATGTCGTAGTGAAGACCCATATGAAGATGGAACCCTCACACCTGTTATAACTTCCTTTGCCAAAGAAATATTATCTTTTTAAAAAATCCATGGGACATAACCTTCTTTGAAATACCAATTAGGGGGACTAGCCTCTGATCTTGTACATTCTAATCATCTTGGCCAATGTTTATTTTTAGTTTATGAAGTAATAAGATATTTCCTAATAGCGAATGTGTAACTTTGTTTCGATGATATGTGCCTTCATAAAGAAGATGAAACATTTTTAAATATATGCATGGGATATAATAAGTGGGTAATATTAGGATGCTCCATGATATGGGAGATTATAAAAGATAGATTTCATTTTCATCCCAATGGTAAATATCTCAACATAAGTGTCAAGAAATACTCGATCATCGAACATAGGCTCCCCATTTGAATCAAACATTTCTATGAACTCCTTCTCCTTCTCTCTCTCATATGTTGTAAGCCATTCAAATGGTGTCATTATTGTAGGCCTTTGTGTTCTCTCTCGTTTACCATTGAAAGCGGATGTTGCTCTTTTGTAAGGATGTTCTTCTAGGAGGAATACCCTGGAGCAGTCATACACTAGCTTTCGTAGGTTTTTGGACCATCTAGCTTTCAGAGAAGGTCCACAACATTTACATCCATACTACCCTTTTGTTACAAGACCCACAAAATTGTTGTATACAATATGCATGGCATGTTAAATAATATCATGACTATCAGAACAAATACAACGAATTAAATAATTAATATGCAGAATAATATTGTTATGTATATAAAAAAAATAAACATGTTATTTATCAGAGAAAACTCCTAATCCTGGATAATCATTTTTCATGTAAGCACATATGCCATACAACGTAAAACTCCTCTCTGCTGTGATGGGTCTTGATACATCGTATACATTTATCCCATCCCATAATTCCTTCAATTCATCTACCAATGGTTGTAAATAGGCATCCATATTATTCACTTGTCTTCTACCAGAGACTATGAGAGCCAACATAAGATGTTAATTCTTCAAAGAAAACCATGGGAAGATATTTTTATTTATCGCTACTAAAAGCCAAACAAAATATTTGGTGTTCTGGAGGGAATATGGGTTGATTCCATCCATGGCTATGCTGAGTCGTATATTTCGTACTTCATCCTTGATTTTTTCAGGCCATGTATCCTCTATATGATTCATGGCCATTGAATCTGTTGGGATTCACATAACTCCCAACTCACTTCTATATGAGGCATGCCATTCCTGCAAGATAGCCAATTCTTTGCAACTAAAGGGCCTTTGAATCCTTGGGATTATAGGCATGTGCCTCAATATCTTAAAAGGAGGACCATGTGATTTACCCTTCTTTTTTTATTTATCATACCTGTCATGCCCACATTTCATACATATCTCTTTGTCTGCATATTATCCTTTATATAGAATAAAATCATTTGGACATGCATGATATGATATGTAATCAACACGCAACATTTTCAACAATTTATTTTCCTCTTCGCAGCTACCAGGAAAGACATTATCACTCAGAAGAACCTCATCTTTGAATAACCTGTAGTTGGTCAGGGAAAATATTAAATGTACATTAATGCCTATAATTATTAACGTTCATAAAATTGACCATTTGTAATGTTGATTGTGTGACAAGATTTCTCAAAATATAAGGGAATTGATGGTTAATTACCTCAAAATTTACGAGAAACATGTATTCAAAAAGCCAAAATTTGCTTTAAAGTCGTACAGTAACATCGTTTTCACCAACTTGGTAGAATTTGACTAACCCCCAGGTCCAAAGAGAGGGGTGGTGGAAGCAAATTTAAGGCTTTCGAAAAAGGTATGAGCGAAATGAGCATCATCCCTTAGCTGATCATCGTTTTGGAATGCATCTAAAAAAAATGTCTCCATGCAGGCAGTCGTATCCCTTAAGTAATCATCCATACCAACCTCTATTTGATTGCCTTGATTGCCAGCTTGTGAAGAACTACTATTTCTTTAGTCATTCCTAATTGGTGAATTTGGACGTAGCGGGAATTGAATAGGTGGTTGATTCAACCATTCTTGGTATCGTTCCTCTCTAAGTTTTTCTCTTAATTCAACCTTCTCTCGATTTCAAATTGTTTTGGGGTGCAACGGAAGATGGTAGGTAGGTCAGTCATCAACATTAGAATCCTAATAATTTCAAAAAATATATTTCAACATGATTAGTACAAAATCGATGATATCAATTAGTAAGCACACAAATGCATGATTAATTAGTTTGACATTGAAAGAATTACATTATACCAAACAATTATTATTACCATCATATTCCTAGGATTGTGGATAGAGGATGGCATGTTAAAATTGGCAGAATGAAGTGGTTTTCCATTTTCATATGCCAATCGCGCCATGCGGTATGCTGCTCCTGATAAGAGCTTCCAAATTTTTGGAAATGTTTGAATATTATTTGCGTCTGAACTCGATTCTGAATCTGCATGAACCTGCAAATTTGTATACATTAATTTTATTCAGCTGATTGACATGGATAAAAATAAATAAATTCAATTAGATAATGAAAATATAAATAAAATTTGAAGTAATTACGTCTGGGGATGGATAGGGAGAACTCTCTGATGGAATTTGAGAAATGTTATGGAATGAGTTGGATTTTGAAGAATTATCCATTTGATATAATTATGATATTTTATCCCTGTATTTGAGCAAAATCAACAATAAATTTTGGTGTACATACCTAAAAGTAATTTTGGTGCCTTAAAAAAGGAGTTGTTATTGGTGCTAATGTACTGTTTACCACACCGGTGCGGTTTTATTACCGGACGTTGTTAGTTAAAAAACGCACCAAATATCGGGGAAAAAAAGTGAATTTTATTTTTTTGAAGTGAAAAAAAGGCGGTAAATTGAAAAATGAGCAGCAATGATTTTCGAAAATCTAAGTTCATAAAAAAGTTCTTTAAATAGTAAAAGCTATTCATTATTTCATTACTTTTGCAAAAAAATTTAGGGAGGGATTTGCATGAGACATACCTGAAGCAAGAGAGCATGAGAGAACTGTGGAGCAGTAAAATAATTTCAAACAACATCACTATTCAGAGAATCAGAATTTGAAACATCTAGTGATTCACACAAAAACCCTGTAGTATAGTAAAATTGTTAAATTTTACTAATAAAATCATTTACAATCTCTATTCCTATTTACATTTAATTAAAAAAAAAAAACAAAACAAAACAAAACATCCATTCTTACATTAAACCCTTGCATCTTCTTGTTTATGTGACTTCACAATTAGGGATTTTCATTTTAGATTTACAGGGTTTGTATTACTATATGTATAGGCATATGACATCTAACCTAAAGGACCACTTGCAGAGTTGGATCCCAATCCCTCTCGACCCTTGCACGATTTTTTAAAAAACACCTTTTGTTAATCGGTGCACACTGTTTAAAATAGCACACTGGTGCACGATTGTAGTATAGCACACTAGGCACGTATTGATAAAAACACCGTTTGATAATTTTTTTTTTATTAATTTATGTTTATGTTAATCAGTACTCCGATATTAATATAATGTATCGGGTCTCCTTGTTGAAAAAGAGCATCGTACGATGTTTCTACTGTATTGGCAATGCGTATATAAGTACCTACCACACCGCGTTCGGCGCGTAAGTTGCGAAAGGCACACCATTTTCTTGATTTTTTTTTACCTGAAAAGTATGTGATTTATTTATAAAATATATTAATGAATGGTATGGGTTTCATATTGATAAAGAAATGACTGACAAGAGTTCTTTGTAAATTCTTTACAAAAGAAAAATAGGCAAGTTCTTTGTAAATTCTTTACAAAAATTATTATTTTTGAACTATATGTAAGTTAAAATAACATGTATTGTTTATTGTGTATCACATAGAGCCACAAAATTATGAAGCTCGATAAGGTTATTTCTGATCTAAGACAGGAAGAGCATAAAAGCTTGATGGAAAAATTGCAGAAGGATGAATTAGGTGAATGAAAAAATACTATCAATCCAATATGAGTTTCTTTTTTGAATTTTCATTAATAATATACTTAAAAATATTAGATAACATGTTTCAAAAAATATATTAATTCAGATATGTTTAATGTTCTACAAGGACCAACAACAAAGAAAAGGAATGATGTTCTAAGAAAATAAAAAAATAGGACATGCAAATGAAAATGAATCGCTCTTTAGCTCATTTGGAATGGTGCTGGAGGTCAACGAAAGGGGGAATTTTTTTTACAAAACTTTGAGGGACCTAGTGGAATGAATGTATAGATGTTCTTTCCACTTACAATAAAAAAATCAATCCAATGATTCAAAGAACCAAATTTTATTTAAACTACAGGAATAGTTTCCAGAGAATTGGTTAATGAGACATGTCAGACTTTTAATAGCAAAAAAGTACATCAACAAAAAATAAGGATTGAAAAATTAATATTCCTTTAAATGTTTTTCTAGAATTATATGTATATATTACTACAAAGAAATGATTTATAAATATCAATTTTGTTAAATTTAATTTTTATATATCAATATAAAAAATAAATAGTTTATTGTCATGTTACATTTTTAGGAAGATTATGAAAATCTCAAAGGATGAACGAGCTGATATCAGAAATATGCCAATAGGAATGTCAGTACAAGGAGATGGTCAAAGAAACTGACATAATTGCATCACATGAGGAGCCATCTTAACAACAACGTGCTTCAAATGTAATATGTAATCATTGAATTTTTCAATTAGGTACAAGAAATAAATAATTTAGCATTAAATATTAATTTTCAAGTATTTTCTTGTAGAAAAGAAAAGAAAATGGAACCCATTCAGCATATAAAATAGGACGACAAGGAAGAAAAGGGTTTATATCTATGTTTGTGGGTAATTGTTACTTCCTTATAACAACTTAAATAGATTTAATTTTTGTTTATTTTAAGTTGTTTTACAGAAATCATCATTGAATGTCTTCAAACAAGTGCTAACATACAAAGAAGAACCATTAGAAGAATTGATTGACATTGGGTTAAATATGGGTTGTTAGTATATGGTGGCATATCATAAATTAATTGTGGAATCTATAAGCATATATCTTGTTTTACTTAACTCTGTCTATAATTAATAGAACAAAACTATCTTTTATTTTAAATCTATGATTTGTTATGGGCTATAAAACTTGTAGGAAACAAAGTATGGAACTGTGCCAACAAATGAATTTTTGAAATATGGCATGAAATTTGGTTTTGAAAGAATGTGTATAGTTCACGAGTCAATTATTGTTATGGTACATTTCTTTTCGATTTACATTGATGTATATTATTTAATATTGCAATTTTCATTATTATCACCAATGTATATGCACTCATTACACTTTATTTTTATGTTTGTAGATGGAAATTGAAGAAGAAGAAAACAATCAACATAATGAACAAAACATTCCTCCAAATAACCCAAGTCATGGAAGTAGCTCATCCAACTACGTTTCCCAATGCTTGCCCCGGTTCTATGTGGAGAATAAAGGTAATCCAAATGGATCAAAGCAGCTTTGTTTGGAGCATACTTTATGGAAGTGGATGGTATATAATAACTATTTTTAGGTCAAAACGCAATAAAAGTGGGGTAACGAGGAAGCAGAGAAATGACAGCAGTTCAGTGAAGAATGATGATCAATATGTTTGGATATCAAAGCAAGGCATTGTATTTTTTGAAATCTTTGTTTGTGAAATCAAAAATTTTGTCTAATATAATGGGCACAATTTCCTAATTGAAAGACAAGGGGATATCAATAACTATGCCATTTTGTATGAAAAATAATGTCTTATTCATATATATATATATATATATAATAAAATACGTTTTAATTTATTCTATTGCATTCTCCAATGTCGCTATGAAATTTTACACCACTGATTAAATATTATAATGAAGAGATGTGAAATATGATGATATGATATAAAAAATTCATCCAAACATCACATTAAAATGTACTAATAAAAATTTAATTGATACAAATATTGTTATAAGATATGTGTCGACTTTTAATGAATAATGAATTAAAAAAAATCACAATAATTGCACTGTCACAGGTCAATGTTTCTACAAAATAGAAAATGACCACCGGTGCATGTTAGTTACTGCACACTGGTGCGTCTGTATGATATTGCACATCAATGCATTTCTACGACCTATGGGCACCACACCAAATACCAATACCAATTAGAACACATGGTGCGCTTTATCGATGACTACCACCCAGGCGGGCGGATAGGCATTTCATGCACCAGAATGGTTTTCCTTTAACGTTCCAATGCATTTTTATAACTTAATGGCTTGGTGCATTTTAACACCTAAACGACCCAATGCGTTTTTACACCTTAATGGTGCCGGTGCATGCACCTTAATCTATCGGCCTAGTGCGTCTTTGTGGGTGACACGAACTGAGACATTGCTAAATGCCTCAGGGCTTTTGAAATTTGTTTTCCATCCCAGTGCTTGGTATATTTATAGTACCAGTGCGTACAGGATAAAACACATCGGTTCCTTCACACATGATGCATGCATTGACGAGAAAAACATCCGTAAAAACCTCCGGCCACCTAGTTTTTTTTAGCTGTGTTGAAGTTCCATCAAAATCTTTGTTACCAAGAACGGATGTTGTAACAAATGCTTTTTTGAAAATTTTGGCCAATTTGATAACACTAAAAACCTCCTTTATAACCTCCTCTAGAGGGTATTTTCCTTGTAGTGAAATTTTTTGAAGTGCGACACATGAAAATTTCTCCCCGGGAAATCCTCCTTCGATTTAATCATGCCAAAAATATGACGAGGACTTTGGCTATGCAAATATACTGTTGTGTTGTATGCTTTGGCCCACAAGTGCATAGGTAGGCTTTGATCATGAAACATCGCCCTCGCTACTCCCACAATGCTACGGTTCTTCCTCTCAGTGACCATGTTCTGTTGTGGGTTGTGGGGTGATGTCAACTCCCCTCGAATGACTTCTTTGTACATACATTTTTAAAATCATTCAACACATACTCACCTCCATTATTGCTCTTGAGAGCCTTCACCTTCTTGCGAATTTCTTCTCCATAGTGCCTTGAAATCTACGAACTTGGAGAATATCTCATTTTTCTTCCACACTTTCATGAGAAATCATCAATAAAAATGAAAAAATATTTGTGCTTGGCAGTGGAGGCTATTGAGAAAGGTCCATAGACATCTGAATTGGTCCTTTCTGGGACTGCATGTGCTTTGTTATCCCGGTCATAGAAAGTGGATTTGGTGTATTTCTCCAAAGTACATCCTTTGCATACATCCTAATTCTCAAGTTATCCTTTTGGGAGGCATGTGGTTATCTGTTGTATGATCTGCAAAGAATCATGATGAAAATGTCCAAGTATTCTATGCCAAAGTTCACCGACATCGCAGCTCTGCACCTTCTCTGCCTTTGTGCTCAATGCAACAGAATCCTCCACATATAGATTCACCTGTGTCATGGTTATGTGCCTTAGGAATTCCTTTCCTTTGCTTAATATCACATCATAACCATAGTATTCCAAAACTACAACAAAGACAATATTTTTCTTTAGACTCGAAATGAACATGAAATCCTTGAGTCTGGGGGGAGCTCGACTCTCTCTGAAATGTGATTGTAATAATCCTAGTTGTGATGTACCTTCCTTCGTTGCTCATCTTGATGTGCATCTGCAAATATTTTTCTTCCAGTTCACTGAAAAGTCTCTATTCCTCGTCATGTGGAACGAGGCACCTGGGTCCAAGTACTACACACTCCCCATCACTGTTTTGTCCATGCATGCAATGAAGGTAAAGTCAAGCTTGAACTATGAAACCAAGGCTTCACCTGCTACTCCTCCTAAGGTATTCTTTCATGTCTACTTGTGTGGACACTTCGTGGCATAGTGCCTCAATTCGTGACAATGGAAGTATTTTATTTTTGACAATTATTTCTTCTTGACCCCTTGATTGGATTCTAGTTTGGATTGGGATTTCTTCCCTTTTCCCTTCTTTTCCTTTCCATCCAATGCAAATTTTCCTTCATCCTTTCCCTTGGATGAATTCCCATCTCTGGTATTATGCATGATTTCCTGTTGTAACAAATCAGACAATAAGCGGTCCCAATTTGGTATTTCTCCCTCCCATTCACCGAATATTTCTAGTTGTGCCAGCTCTTAGGAAGGCCCAGAAGGGCTAGGCTTACCACGTCTTCTTCAGGGACATTATCACTGACCCAACTAAGTTCATCACGATATTGTGTGAACCTACTCAGATACTATGGAATTGTGTTATTCTTCTACATATTGATACTTCAAAGTTTATCCATGAGCACCAGCTTCCTGTTGTCAGTATTATTTTAAAAAACGATTGTTAGTGCTTTCCACACCATGAATGGAATTTCCTTCCTGTGGATATTTGAGACAATATGATACCGTACTCCCTCCAATATGATTCTCCTCGCTTTGGAAAGATCTTTCTTCCACTGAGCAAGGTTCTGGGCATCGGATTCTTGTGGTTTTGCAACATTCGACTTGATGTATTCTAGAAATCCATTGGCATCCAACATCACCTCCATGCGATCCTTCTAGACAATAAAATTATAGGTTCCTTCCAAGGCATACTATAGAATTATTCCATTGAAAGCCAACTTCTCAATTCTGAAGAAAACTTGTAACACTAATCTCCAAATTGAACCTATGAGAAATAAAATTGAATTTCTGCTCTACTGTGAATCCAACTCTGGTATCATGAAATTATGTTGTAGATTTTCAACTGTTCATGAATTTTTAATCAAAATCACAAGACACATACCTACTCTACTTCTCTACAGACATTAATTCACAATCTAGAACAAAAATTTTAGACATGCAATAAGAAATCACACACATGAAACAAGTATTTTTATTCGGGGAAAGAAATCAGTTAAAAAACCCAATTCCTCTTGCATTAATAAGATGAAATAGATATGTATTACAATTTCTTTACTTAACTAAGCTCACCTTGTAAGTAAAAAACCTTTCTCTTTTCTCACTAAAGGACTTTGACCCAGAATTAGTCAAATTATTCCTTGGATTGAGCTCCTATTTCCTTGTGTTGTTTCTTGAGTAATTAGGCCCCTATTATTTAGGAAATTCCTCAAATTGATTTCACAATTCCTTTATCTGATTACATGCAACACCTGTACACTCAGAACTAGTCTACAACTGATGTTACACTGCCTTGGAATCTCCATCTCAACTAGGTAACTCGAATTATTTGAATGCACTATCTATTTTGCGTTAATTGATCAGCTAACTGAATGATCACTGAATTTGATTGAAGTTCCACTGCACAACTAACTTTCGACTAGTTCCTTCAATAGTTAGATCTAGTTTGATTGAAAACAAACTTAGATAACTGACATTGATTGCTACAAATTATAAATCACACAAGCTTAATTGAAATATAACTCCTCTAACTCAAATTTACTAAGTAAATTGGGTGACACAAAAAATTTCACTCAAGTTAACATCATCCAAGTTTTCTGCTTATGTGGAATTTCAATTTTTCTCAATTGAATCAAGGAAAAATAAAATTGAGAGTTTATTGCTGCATTTTTCAACAAGCTACTCCAACCCCATGCACAATGTGGAAATGTGAAAACATAGTGTAGGTATTCATAGAAGTGTGATATGCCCAAAAGGTAGAAAAAACATGTGGTACCAATTGCTTTTGTGTATTTTCACCATGCTCTCCAATACCATCTTAAGGATTTTTTATGACAACCTCTACATGTCCATTAGAATATGGGTAGTATGGTGAGGAAATTCATAGGTAAAACCAAGTATGGATGAGACTTCTTAAAATACCTGGTTCTCAAATTATTTTCCATGATTAGAGACAAGATATTTGGGGATTTCAAACCATGTGATTATGTGGTTGAAAAAAAGCATGTGACAATATTGGTAGTGTTGTTTAAGGTTATCATTGCTTAACTCATTTAGTGAAAGTATCAATAGTGAATACGATATATTTATGGTCATTATTCGATGGAAGATTTTAGGCCATGAATTAAATGCCCCATTTTCAGAAAGGGCCTACCACGATGACAATATGCAAGGGAGTGGGAGGTGATCAATGTTTTATGTGTAAACAATTGGAAATTTATGCATATTTTAATAACCTAAGTGAAATTATGGAATATTTTGGAGAAAAAATAACTAGCATGAATAAATTTATAAGAAATGGACATCATTGATAGATTTCCTCATAGGATCATCTATGGTAACATGTACATCTTCTTCCAAAGTGAGGCATCAATGCAATATGGTGTACAATCCTTTTTGATATAAAACATCTCTAATAAGGAGGTATCATGGGGATTGCTAGCGGATATGTCGACAATTGTCTCTTGGGAGGTGAGGACCAAAAATTTGCATGTGTGGGTAAATTATAATGTTGCCATACCAAGGATTGTCAAATAAAAGAATGAGTAAATGTTTTTCCAATAAATTGTCATAAACTAGGAAATTGTTGGTCTTTAGCACAAGTATACAATTAAATTGGTGAGTATAAGGGTCTTACTACTCTTGGGAGAGGAAAAATACAGTTCAAATTATTGAAGTATTCCAATAAATCAGGAAACCTTTCCATTCATCATCATGCATCTCAACTAGTAATGCATGGGGTTTGAACTTTCCATGAATTTCGTAGTGCATAATAAGATATAGTGTTACATATTTTGAACTACATTCACCAAATCTAGGGAAATCTTCTCATCCTGATTGTAGTTGAGAGGTGAGAATGAAATATTTTTTTCTCACGTGATAAATAAAATGTTCCCTTCTATCATACCCTTCTTGACCTAATACCCCAGTGATAGCAACAATTGATGCCAATAAGTCACTAGAGAATTTGGCGGAAATTCCGACGGCCAATTCGTCGCTATTCCGACACATATTCGTCGCAAGAGCGACAGTTCAAGGGCGGACAAACCGTGGTTTCTCATGCCGTCGTCGTTCCGACGCAAGTAAAAAGTGTCGCACTATCGACACTTATTCCGACGTTCCGAACAGGCGTCACTCTTCCGACGTCTCACAAACCGTCGCGGCTCCGACGTTTTAAACGTCGTTTTTCCGACGTTCATAAACCGTCGCAGTTCCGACTAAACGTGGTCCGACGTTTTGACGTCGCTCTTCTGACGCTTGTAAACTGTCGCAATTCCGACTAAACGTGGTCCGACGTTTATGACGTCACTCTTCCGACGTCTGGAAGATGTCGTAATTCCGACGATATGTGGTCCGACGTTTGGAACGTCGCGCTTCCGACGTTTTCATACTGTCTCTCTTCCGACGTTTCTGGATTGTCGCAGTTTCGACGTTTGGCACGTCGCGCTTCCGACGTTTTCATACTGTCTCTCTTCCGACGTTTCTGGATTGTCGCAGTTCCGACGTCTACAAGGCGTCGGTAGACCGACGGAGGGTTCAATTTTAAAAAAAAAAAATTAAAATTTTAAAAGACGAGAAACGTTGTTTTGAAGATATTATATGAAGTAAAACAGTCCATGAAAGTGAAATAGCAGTATGTAGAATAGTAAAGCAACCGATAGAGTACCGACGTCCATTGTTCCAAATACAAATTAAAGTACCCAAAACCCTACAACAGTGAAGTAAAACAGTCCATGAAAGTGAAGATATTATATGAAGTAAAACAGTCCATGAAAGTGAAGATATTATATGAAGTAAAACAGTCCATGAAAGTGAAGATATTATATGAAGTAAAACAATCCATGAAAGTGAAGATATTATATGAAGTAAAACAGTCCATGAAAGTGAAGATATTATATGAAGTAAAACAATGCATGAAAGTGAAATAGCAGTATGTAGAATAGTAAAGCAACAGATAGAGTACCGACGTCCATTGTTCCAAATACAAATTAAAGTACCCAAAACCCTACAACAGTGAAGTAAAACAGTCCATGAAAGTGAAGATATTATATGAAGTAAAGCAGTCCATGAAAGTGAAATAGCAGTATGTAGAATAGTAAAGCAACAGATAGAGTACCGACGTCCATTGTTCCAAATACAAATTAAAGTACCCAAAACCCTACAACAGTGAAGTAAAACAGTCCATGAAAGTGAAATAGCAGTATGTAGAATAGTAAAGCAAAAGATAGAGTACCGACATCCATTGTTCCAAATACAAATTAAAGTACCCAAGACCCTACAACAGTGAAGTAAAACAGTCCATGTGAAAGTGAAATAGCAGTATGTAGAATAGTAAAGCAACAGATAGAGTACCGACGTACATTGTTCCAAATACAAATTAAAGTACCCAAAACCCTGCAACAGAGAAAAACGCTAATCATAATCATGTGAGGAGTGTGATATGTCCAAAATATAAAAAGACCATCAGACCATATCAATAAACCAGCAACATAGACCAGCATCGCTAGTTTTGAAGGCAGAGTGATAAACATTAATCATTTATTTTTTCACAAGAGAAAAAACGTTGTTTTGAATATATTATATGAAGTAAAACAGTCCATGAAGTCATTACATTTTCACATCTGAAGATTGGAACCCAAATATCCATCCAGAAAAGTGGAAGTCCCACCCCAGACGGTGATAGAAAAATACCCCATGTCACATACAGGGACATGATATAAAACCCAGTAACGGTCCACATGGAGATTATCGACAAATCTGAGAAAGCATCCAAATATGGCCGAGGCATCTATAAGAAAGTGAAATAGCAGTATGTAGAATAGTAAAGCAACAGATAGAGTACCGACGTCCATTGTTCCAAATACAAATTAAAGTACCCAAGATCCTGCAACAGAGAAAAACGCTAATCATGTGAGGAGTGTTATATGTCCAAAATATAAAAAGACTATCGGACCATATCAATAAACCAGCAACATAGACCAGCATCGCTAGTTTTGAAGGCAGAGTGATAAACATTAATCTTTTTTTTTTTCACAAGAGAAAAAACGATGTTTTCAATATATTGTATGAAGTAAAACAGTCCATGAAGTCATTACATTTTCACATCTTAAGATTGGAACCCAGATATCCATCCAGAAAAGTGGAAGTCCCACCCCAGACAATGATAGAAAAATACCCCATGTCACATACAGCGACTTGATATAAAACCCAGTAACGGTCCACATGGAGATTATCGACAATCTGAGAAAGCATCCAAATATGCCCAAGGCATCTATAAGAAAGTGAAATAGCCGTATGTAGAATAGTAAAGCAACAGATAGAGTACGTACCGACGTCCATTGTTCCAAATACAAATTAAAGTACCCAAAATCCTTGAACAGAGAAAAACACTAATCATGTGAGAAGTGTGATATGTCCAAAAATATAAAAAGACCATCAGACCATATCAATAAACCAGCAACATAGACCAGCATCGCTAGTTTTGAAGGCAGAATGATAAACATTAATCATTTTTTTTTCGGAAGAGAAAAAATGCTATTTTGAATATATTATATGAAGTAAAACAGTCCATGAAGTCATTACATTTTCACATCTGAAGATTGGAACCCAAATATCCATCTAGAAAAGTGGAAGTCCCACCCCAGACAATGATAGAAAAATACCCCATGTCACATACGGGGACATGATATAAAATCCAGTAACGGTCCACATGGAGATTATCGACAATCTGAGAAAGCATTCAAATATGCCCGAGGCATCTATAAGAAAGTGAAATAGTAGTATGTAGAACGGTAAAGCAACAGATAGAGTACCGACGTCCATTGTTCCAAATACAAATTAAAGTACCCAAAATCCTTGAACAGATCAAGAAAAACGCTAATCATGTGAGAATTCAAAGTAAAGTTAATCTATTAACATTGCGAATAAAATTACACCGAAGTCAAAAACATTGCCTGGCCATACTCATAGCAAATTTGTCATCAAAAAATCAAAAAATTAAGAAGACTGCCCTCATACGGGGAAACCAGTCTTGAACGTTTAATTTACAGAATTCAAAAATATTACTTAAAGGTCCGGCACAGTAAAATAAACTAAAAGCAGCCCAATTAACTGGGCCTGCTAAGCAAGAAAAACAAATTAACCAAACTAATCCTCCGCTGGTTCCTCCACGATTCGGCACCATCCTTCGGAAGGTCCAGGATCGCTAGGTGCTACCTCCACATGCATGCCACGGCTCCCCTCTTGAAGGCCCGAATGCTGGCCGGCTTTTTCCGAGCTCAGACCCGCCGGACGGGTGCATTCTTCCTCCGTTTGGGCCTCCTCGCGGAAGACCACAGTGACTACAGTTGTGATTCGCGGGCGGTTGAGAGTGCAATCAAAGGAAAATTGCGCAGTGCGCGTCGTGGGAGAAGGTGAACTAGCGGTGGGGAAGCCAGGAGCAGTGGAATCCATTTGGTGGCCAGATGCTACAAGCCGACCCCGCCCACTCCTAGTATTTGGATATCGACCTAAGTAATAATCACTGGACTGGCCGGAAGTCATCTCTGTTGGGGTGCTGGAGGGAGCGCGCCGGGATTGACCTCTAGTGCTCCCCCTGCGGCAACGCATCCTATGACGCACGCGAGGCATGGGTGCAATCTCAGGCGCAGTGGGCACAAGAGACGAAGAAGAAGAATTCCAATTAACAGAGGAAGACAGACAGAGACAGAACCGAGAGAAATGGAAATATGCAGCAAAGTCTAGGCAGAAGTTCCACTGGCCACTTCTCTTTATAGTCACAGTTACCAGACAGTGTAATCCAGCAACCGGCTTGTCTGAAAAACCATGGCTAAACGCCATTTTTTATGTCGACCCGTCTGCAATGCAATCAAGGGACGGCCGTCATAATGAATCTCTGATCATTAATAATGAGAGCCGAAGGCCGGATCAAATTGGAGCGTGCGGAATCGCTCAGAGGAGTGGAGGTCCGATCTTGAACAGTGTTAAAAATTAATTAATGTGGATTTGATGTGAAAACTTAATTGAACAGTGTTAAATGTTAATGCGATTGATATGAAATTGCCATATCCATGTCCCATCACCTTAAACGCCATCGAATGCACCCGCAGCCGGGAGCAGGGCAAGTTTTTATTGAGGACACGTGGCAGAAATTGATTGGAGCGGATATTTGTTTGGGCCGCTCGCGCAGTGGAAATCCGGACCCGTAAAATATTAGGGCGAATTTGATAAGAAATTCGCGTCACAAAATTGGCCGACGTCAGCAGGCTATTTTGGAACGCGAATTTGGTTTGAATTATGGTTTATCGCCGTTTGAAGTCCCGCGGGCTCGACTTTTGAACAATTTTCTTATAAAATTTGTGTTGGTTTTCTTTGATAATACACATATTAAAATCCCGCTTAATAAAGAGACAAAATTGTTGTGCTTTCGGAACCGTGGTCAAGCCCTGTACCAAAACCACGAGCGGAATCACAAAAGCGGGTTGCCCATATCGCACCACTTTTGCGGAGTAGGCGGTATTTCCTATTCGCGAGCGATTCCATAGGGAATGCGACACGTGGCGAAGTGACCCCGGAAAACAACCGTTTAACCCACGCCATCGCATGTTAAAGCCCGACGTTGGAAGCCGAGCGAAATTGCCAAGAGTCGTTGATTTGGAGAAGGGCCATCGGACGGTGGTCGCACGTTGAACTTGCCCGGAGGTTAACTAAGGTGTGCGGAGGATAGCCAGGTACGATGCGAGTGTTTGATTGGTTATTGATATATATAGGTGGGGCCGGAGTATAATGAAATTGTTTAATTAAACGATTGGCGGATAATTAGCATAAGTCTGGAGGGTGATTGTTGTAAGGTTGGGTGGTGAAATATAGAGCCGAAAGTTCACTACAAGTTATTTATTTAAAAAGAAATGTGGAGTATAAATACAAAGTGTTGAAAGTTAAACATTGGTTATAAGGATTGGAGATAATATAAAGTCGGGAATATAAATTAAAGTCCAACCATTGTGGATAGTATTTATTTATCAAATTCTACGAATTTGATAAATAAACCCGAAGAAAGAAGAAGTCAATTAAGACTCGGGCTAGAGGAAAAGAACGGGGTAAACCAACGGAAAATTCTGACAGAGCGATTGTAGACACACCAGCTCTCCTTAGGGGTCCAATTTCAGTTTTGTTGCGTCACACGATGATCTCTCTTCTCTGGCATTTACTTGTATTGAAGATCACTATTCTAGGAATAAGGAGTTATTTTCTCCAAAAATAACCCTAGCCAAACATTAACAATGCATCAAGGATATCTTTCTATGCTTCATAAGCACATTTGTTCTACTTCTAAATCATGTCTTGGAAGTGGTTGTTGTGCTGGAAATTATTCACCAGTTGGTTTCATACCAAAGTCTTTTTCACATTTTCGGCATCCAATACATGAAAAAGATAATGGTTTAAAACAACCTAAATATTTGAAATTTTGCAAGAATTGTCTGGCACACTTTGAATATAAATTTTGAAGTCAAGTGCATGATTCTGTATAGGATCAAGTGTCATTTTGAATACCAAATGTTTCAAAAAAAACTTCTCAACATGCTACCCTGCAGTAAGGATTAAATGACAATATTGCATCAACTATTTCCATAATAAAAGTGCACCTCGGCCATAAGACTAAACAACTACAAATGCTGTAGATCTAACAAGACCACACAATCAAATGTATTCCACAAGGCCAATACTGTATGAAAAATGAAAAGGAGTTTGCAACCAAAAATACCTTAGGCAACTAATTCAATTAGATACACCAAACCATCGGCAAAAAGGAAAACCAGCCTACTCAAAAGGCAAGCGTTTACCTCCTTTGACAAAATTTTGAGTTCCGAAACAAGGGCCTTTATTGTCTTGTCAATGCCCCTAGTAATTTGAATGGGGTTTGCACCTGCTGCAACAACCTAAACAAAAGGTTTCATTTCAAATTATTTTCCACAAATTTAAGATACAACCATTGTCAGTTTTGTATTTCCTAACAAGCTCATAAATTTTGACAAAAAAACCAAATTTTTTTAATACCTGATAGCAATTTTTTCACTCAAAAACTATCTTAGACTCAATAAGCCCAACCCAAAACTAAAAAACCAAACACCATAAGACCCTACAAAAATGAATAGATGATCTTAATCCAGTACTATCGACAAAAAGTTACCTTTACACCCTCACTTATTAAATCCTGTGCTGTTGAATTTTAACTTCAACTGCTGCAGCAGAAGGACGGATGCAGCAGCAACATTTTTTTTTGGAGGTTGCTTGCATGCCATCCAGAAATTTAATTCAGCATTTAAAATTCCTGCATTTTTTTTTTGTTGATGGCCACAGCCATATTTCTGTACAGGATTGTATTTAAACACAACAACCAGCATTAACGCAATTCACCAACCAGAAATTAAACAAACAGAAATTTACCCGACAGTTTTGTAAATTAAAAAGGAGGACATGTGGAGCATTAATATTGGATCGCATGAAATTGAAGGGAATCTGAAAACCTGAAAACCGGACCCGAATTTTTTATAGGGCACATTGGATTGAGAATTCGAGTTAAAATTAGGCAGACATCAACATCCCATTTTGGAACGCGAATTTGGTTTGAAATTCAATCTATTCAGACTTTTGAAGTCCGACGGAAAGGGTTCTTTAATGTTTTGATAGTTTAATATATACATATGTTATATATATATCATATACGAAATGAAAGGTGGGCCATAGAATTTAGTTTTAATTTTATTTTTTTTAAAAGAGGGTTTATTATAATATGTTTTATATGTTCCGGCATATAAAAATAAAAAGGTCGAAAAAGCTTGGTAGTTTTTTTTATAGACAGTACGTAAATTTTTTATTACATAGCGGTGTGTAAAAAGTGAAAAACTGAGTGTAACTTTTTAAGTGTGTATGCACAGCAGTGCGAAAGGGAAAAACACAGCAGAGTGTTTTAGAGACAGAGTATGTTTGTTTTGAACAGACAGTGAGTTGGTTTTATGCACTGCGTTTTGTAGCAGTCATAATTTTGTAATCCCTCTCGGTGAGGAAGTAGTGTAATAGTTTTTTTTTGAGTTATTGAAGGGAATAGAAGTTTGTTTTCAAAGTATTGAAACTCTGTCTCCTGTCAAAGAAATTTTTATTTTCTGTGTGTTAGAGGAAAGGAGATTTATGGGTGGTTCTTATGAATCAACCAACCATTCAGAACATGCTCATCAATCCAAACCATAAGTATTATGTGACAATATTCAAGCAGGCACTCAATCGGATTTCTGAAGCTATGTTAGAGAAACCCTAAACTCTCACTGAGAATAGGTGAAATGTGGCACCACTCAGAGATTGACATGTGCCAATTGGTACAAGTGGTAGACAATTGGCATGCTCAAACAACGAGGTGATGCAGGAATGACATGAGGGAGAAAATATCGGAAAAGCCCCAAATCTGGAGAACTAAAGCTCATCACCAACCTGAGATTGACAACTTTACATGATGTAACCTATGAAATCGTAAATGGAGAAATCATAGTAACAATAAAGTAACCTATGTAACAATAAAGTCGAATTCATCGTGGGAGTGGTAATGGGATAAATCATAGTGAACAACAGGAAACATGCAGAGTTGCTTACAATCAAATAGATGAAAAAACACATACAAAAAACCTAGATAATAGTCATGAACAAGCTTAATATTGAATTATGAACTGTAAAGGAACTTACAAAATGTGACATTACGAACCTGGTCAAGTGCACAAGCAAAAATATCTTGAACATGACCCTGGTTGACAAGTTGTATTGCTCATGATGCAAGAGGATTTGTACCTGCACTGCCAAGTCAATCAAAATCCATCATTATCTATACAATAAATACAAGTAATTGATGTAGTATTTTTTACTCTAAGATGCATTCTTATGATAATGTTAGAACATATGTTGAAAATGTCAAAACATGCCTGAATAAGCTCCTCTTCGTTTCAAGAACAATTTATTGGAGTCGCATGAACTTGGAACAAGCCTCCCACGATCTGAAAGAGTAGCAACTAAGTCAACGGTGACTTTTTTGTTGCTACGCTGGATCAAGGGAGGTTTGCTCCAAGATTAAATCGCTCCAATAAATTATTCTCTACTAAACAGGGCCAACCACGTGAAGGTGGAAGCTCTTATGGCCCCTCCCCCCCCCCCTCACATCACTCTCAATTCCCCACTACCCAATCTATATTTCATTTTTTACTTTCATGAGCATAAAAAAAAATATTCAATAACTAGTAAAAAAACAATTCAACAAAAAGTACGCAAGGAAACATTGCAATTAATGCTTGACATAAAAATAGTATGATAAATGAGTTTTTTATATAACGCAAAAAAATGTTCCAAGTATGGTAACGTTTGTCTTATAATAATACAATAATTTACATTGTCAAATTTTCTTTTTCTTCTTCCTATTTTTAAAGCTCCTAATTACATCATCAATATCATCGTGCTCTGCTCCTGTTTCGTGCCTTTCAACCCGCACTGCTGACCTAGTTGCGTATTCACGATGTCTGGGCTCATCCGGTGACGGGGCATCGCCTACAAAAACAGATAATATTAAATTTTAATTGTCAGTTTTTAAATATCATTGAACTAGTTCGGTAATATTAATAAAAAAAATTGCAATGAGATTATTTACCTGGTGCACCAGTTGTCGCCGCTGACCTAGTTGCATTGTCACGATGTATGGTCTCATCCAGTGACGGGGCATCGCCTCCAAAAACAGATAATAATTAAATTTTAATTATCAGTTTTTAAATATCATTGAACTAGTTCGGTAATATTCATAAAAAAAATTGCAATGAGATTATTTACCTGGTGCACCAGTTGTCGCCGTTGGGACTGTTGCCCTGTCTTCCTCTCTGGTGGTAAGATCCTCAAGGGAAACATTCTCCGTCATTTAAACAAAAAACGTTATAAGGACAACCATCAAGGTATAATTAGAAAAAATTATAAGTGGAAATTAATTACCGTCACGGCCCTCACTGATAGCAGCATTGTCGGCCTGGTCCCCACTACAATGATCAGGTTGCACGAGAGGATCATCTACATCTGGCTCTAAAACTG
Organism: Pinus albicaulis; assembly: GCA_034641835.2. Classification (NCBI taxonomy): domain Eukaryota; kingdom Viridiplantae; phylum Streptophyta; class Pinopsida; order Pinales; family Pinaceae; genus Pinus; species Pinus albicaulis. The sequence goes on from CM076579.1 coordinate 734,526,172, forward strand.
GGTTATTTACCTCGTCGGTAGTGTTGCTCCCTTGATTTAAACAAAGTTGTTAGACATTAAATTTATGGACGAAAACAAAAATATTGAAAGGTTAATGTTTTACCTTATCAGGCATTGTAGATCTTGGGACCTGCCCCAAGCTTCTGCGACGTTCAACTACAGCTTGATAGCCAAAACGGAAAGCAATATTTTTATCTTCCTGTGTAGTTATTGTTCCAAAGTCATCACCCTACATTATATATGATTGTGTATTTTTAATCATATCTGATAGGATTACAAAAACGTTGGAAGGCGATACAATTAATTATAAGATGTTTAGCTACTTAATTACAATTCTTGCAGCTAATTTCAAGTAGCCACCCTGGCCGAGCTTGTGATGGCCCTTTTTCTCTATCCTAGCTTTGGTTGCCTTTGAGGTGTCAGGCAACCTAGCATCAAAAGTTTGAAGTTAGATATGACGTAGCACACTTTTATTTTAGACATAAAGAAAATTAAAGCTATTGAATTAAAGTTGTAATTTACCTTGCGGGTCCAGTTGGCATTTTTCCTTCTTTCTTTGCCTTTTTCTCTTTTCCGTCATGGATGAGTGCTCTCCACTCACTCTCTGAAATTGCGAGAGGATGCTCATATCTAGGGTTAAATTGCAATTGCGTCCTATAGGTGTCCCTGGTATATTTCAAATATTTGCCGGCTACCTGAGCCACCGCTTTTCTGTCAAATGTGCCGACCCCAAAAAGGACTTCTAGATAATCTAGAAGTTCTTTTTTCAGGTTGGAATTCTGGGAATTCCACCCTGTACGTATGGTTGGGCCAAAAATTACCAACGCATGGCTCTCCAGAATCCTGTAGAACTCATTGTTTCCTACACAGAATAAAACCAAAAAAAGAAGATATTATCATTAATTTAAAAATAAAAATCATGATAAATATGTTTTAGATAAAGTACATGAAATAGTTAAAATATTAAAATTTACCTGGGGGTTGTACATGCTTTATAGGGACACCTTCATCGTTCACCAACAACGTGCCATTAATGGTCCCTGTGGAGCTGACACGTGTAGCTCCAGGAAACGCAATAATGTAGTTGGCCATATCGGCCTCATCATTGCCAACACGTTCAGCGGTTGGCTGGGTGTCTGCTTGGGCAGGGTGTGTTTCTTGGCTAGCACCTAAAGGAGTAGAAGGTGTACGAGAGGGTTGTTGGGCAATCTCTTTCCCTTGTGTCCCACTACCACCAACACCGGGTTCAGCAAATGCCAGAAGACGCTACATGCAAAAGAACTTTTTGTTAGTTTAGTCAATGTAAAAATTAAAAATCAAACTATCACAATTCATCTCATGCAGAACAAAAAAAATATCCTTTTGACTTTTTATTATTACGTGATATCTATTTAGCTGCCTCATAAGATGTTGTATCCTCTCTTCTGTTTCAGGTGTTTGAGGCGCATCTATCAAAGCATTAAATTCCGACGTTGCATCTCGTGCCTTTTTTTGCAACAACAACACTGGAGATAGGGATGAAAAAAAGCTCTTCCTCAAAGAGGGAATCATCAGGCGTACCATGGCTAGGTGTCTGCATATTTGAACAAAATTAATATTATTTCAATTATGTAAATAACTAAAATACCTAAAGATAGAGCAATGCTGGCACTTTACATGTTCTTTCGTTGGCCTCTTTCCACGATCATCCCGTCTCGGGGTTGTTCCTGCACTACTCTGATCAGTCTGCCACATTGCAATAAAATTATAAATGTAAAAACTTGAAAACAATATCTAACTTGAAAACACAAAATGAAAACTTAAATAATTTCTAATAAGACACCGGAAGACAGAGTTAGAGTTTCAAATATGCCTTGCATTGAATTCAGTCCTGGAAACATGTCATTGCACATTAAGGCACCCAAGCATTCAATCCACAAATGATATATTTAAGTAGGCTTCTCCTATTCTGGGAAAACACCATACCTATAATGCATTCACTTGCATGTATAAAGGGAAAGGAAAACATGTTTTCATACAACGGTGACAAAGGCATCTTGAGGAAAGGTATCTTCACTTTTTATTTATGTTGTTCACCCACACCACTCTCGTGTTTTCACTAATCTTGTTTTGTCATTTTTGGATTCAAATTAAGTTAAGGCCTTAAGTATTTTTTGACCTTTCGGTGTAGTTTTTATAAGTGGCATGTATGGATTTTCCATTAATTCTTCACTTTTTCTCTTCATGCGCATGTTTCCCTGGAAATCAAATGCATGATTTAGTCCCATACATTTAACAAGTTGTTGTATCAACTCCATAGGAAATATCATGTTTCCTATTCAATCAAAATTTATCTCAGTTAGGGTAGGTAGGAAGGTTTTCCCTTTGTATTAATAGGGCACTTCTAGCTTGCATTTTATTATATCTTTCAAATTTAGTGTCGTTTCAATTAGGGCATGAATTTTTGCAACTTTCAAGGTGAGAATGAACAAAGACAAATTTTTGTGATGGATGATTGTATATGACTCCATGGCTAGAGGAAAAGGCACTAATCTACTTCTTCAAATATCTATAGTTCTCATTCACCTCATACGAAGATGGTCCCTGATTTTGAGCCAAATGTTGCGGCAAAAAGTTCCCCCCCTCCATAATTTGATAGTCAATGGAAATTTCTTAAATTGATGATGGGGCAAGATTATGGAACATTGGCACATACATATGTAATGGAATTCCAAGATCATGATATATGTTTGCATATGTTTATGGCAATGTTCCACCAAGTCCCCTGGAGGTGGGAGCGAGGGGGCGAGGGAGCGTGGGAGCGGCCTATGCAAAAGCTCCCTACCAATTTTCAGGAAACGTGGGGGGACGTTGGGGTCATAAAAATTATAAAATTTAATATTTAAAATGTAACTATATTTTTGCAAGGAATGTATATACAGTCATCATACACTTGCATCATGAAAGATAAATCATAATGATAAAATTACAAATCGATGAATGATGAATCATATAATTGAAACAAATTTAAAAGTTAAAAGTTAAAACATACATCATACAATCATGCATGTAAGTTTGTAAGTTTGTAACTATATAATCATTAATGTAACTACTAACAATGTACAATGAAAATAAAGTTTAAGATATCATATGACATATTATATCAAGATTCAAAATAGAGTTTAAACTGAAGTTTACAACTCAAGTCTGAAACATAAAACTTAAACGCAAATAAGTTATGTCTGAAACATAAAACATAAAACATAACATATGAATATCAAATGATATCATCATACTGATAAATGAGAATAAATGCTAGAGTTAATGCCCCACTAGTCTCTGCATCCAACTTCTGCACGAATATATCAAGATCAACCATGTCACCATCTGAATCAGAATCACTTGGATTCTCAAATATGCTAAGTGGCACATCAAATTTTAACACGAAACCATAAACTAAAAGGGGCGGTGAGGGGATGTGAGGGGGCGTGAGGGAAACATCCCCTAGAAGTCCCCAAGACCCCGGAGCGCGAGGGGGCGAGGAATCTAGACCCCTAGGTGGGGGAGCGAGACCCCGTGTAACACGGGTTTATGGAGGTGGTGGAGCAAAAAAGAGCTCAAATAGAGCTGAAATTTTTCACATAAAAAGGACTGTGGGCTTGACTAATGGTTCCATTTAAAAAATGATATCTAGACGGAGAATAAGTGTAGCATGCAAACATGCATTGAAAATCCATCTGAGTTTGCATTGTATTACTTATGATGGATTCAAATTTGGGTTTCAAAATGCCGGGTTATGGCATGATTTTGTCGAGAAACCCTTAGTTGGATTCTCATGTTGGTTTAATTTATATTTTAAGTTTGTTTTGCAGTCTTTGGGTGATAGTAACTCATGAACTAGGTTACCAATGTGTAACAATCATATTTTAAGAATAAAGTTGTGATTTTTTTATATTATTATTATTATCTATTAGCTACGAGTATTGACACCTAATGCCTGGAATTTTGACATCTTGATAGCATGGATAATTTCGAAAATGTTTCTAGTAATGTTAACATAATAACTATCATTACATGTCTTCACTTTTTTCACCATAATAGACCTGTGATATGGACTCATCACACAACTACATATGCTATGTCCCAACAAGTTCAAACTGGTTGAACCTACCTCATAGTGTGGTTATTAAGGACAAGTTGCTTGATATATAACTCGATAGCATAGACCACGTTGCAGTTCTAAAAAGAATCCTCAAGTGTAAAAAAAACTTCACAATATGTTCTACTATAAAGCATTTTGGGATACCTGAAATAATATATGTATCATTGATGACTTTTAAAGTATGACAAGATCCAGAGGGAAAGGAAATCAATGGAAGAGTGATCCACCAATGAGAACCTAGAATTTAGCATCAGATGAGTTAGAGTCTAGGAAATTGAAAGCCTATAATTTTAATTAGTGATGAAGGACATCACATAGGTAATTATATTTTCATGTAGAATAATCTGTTAATTCAATTTTAAACTACATAATATGAAAGGCATACCATAAATTTTTCCACGTAAGTCCAAACAACCTATAAAAATGGAAAACCTTCTTTTTCCATGGGAAATAATTTACCTTTCCTTTTCAAGGCAATCTAAATCACAAAAAATATGAACTATACTGCACACATTCTTGGATAATGTGAAAGTGGAAAAGGAATACCCTACACAAGTGATGCACACATGTACATTTGAACACTAATAGATTTTTGTAGTTGAAATGCGATGCTTGTTTTCATTTAAATGTAGGGTTTTTAAAGTAGGGAGAAATAATGGCTGCCAAATTAATAAGCGTTTCTTTGGGAAAAATTTAAATCTTGTATTGGGTGATGAAGATAATAGAGGGTATTGAATCTTGATTCTTGACATCTAGAGAGAACCATACAGCCTAACACAATCCAATAGAATTGACCAAAAAACCCAAATAGAGTCAACCCTACTATAGGAGGAAGGGCCTGCAGTAAGAACTTACCATTTTGCAAGAGCTAAGGGCGAATGCTGTTCTGCAAGAGCAGAGGGCGAATGTTGTTACGCAAGAGGGCGGGGGCGAACGGCGGGGGGAATGCGGGGAAAAGGGCGTGCACGGGGCGGCGAATGCGGGGCGAATGCGATTACGAAAGGGCGAGGGGAATCAGAGCTGAGGGCGAATCCAGGGTGAATGCTGTTCTGCAAGAGCTGAGGGCGAATGCTGTTCTGCAAGAGCTCAGGGCGAATGCTGAAGGCGAATGTTGTTCTGCAAGAGCTGAGGGCGAATGGTGTTCTGCAAGAGCGGAGGGCGAATGCGCGCGTGACATCAGACGTTAATGTAGCACACATGTACATTTGAACACTAATAGATTTTTGTAGTTGAAATGAAATGCTTGTTTTCATTTAAATGTAGGGTTTTTAAAGCAGGGAGAAATAATGGCTGCCAATTAATAAGCGTTTCTTCGGGAAAAATTTAAATCTTGTATTGGGTGATGAAGATAATAGAGGGTATTGAATCTTGACTCTTGACATCTACAGAGAACCCTACAGCCTAACAAAATCCAATGGAATTGACCAAAAAAACCCAAATAGAGTCAACCCTACTATAGGAGGAATAGCCTGCAGTAAGAACTTACCATTTTGCAAGAGCTGAGGGCGAATGCTGTTCTGCAAGAGCTGAGGGCGAACGCTGAGGGCGAATGCTGTTCTGCAAGAGCTGAGGGTGAACGCTGAGGGCGAATGCTGAGGGAAAATGCTGTTCTGCAAGAGCTGAGCGCGAATGTTGACCGCAAATGCTGTTCTGCAAGACCAGAGAGCGAATGCGCGCGTGATATCAAACGTAGCTATTGCGACAAATACCAAACATTTTTATGTAGCGCGCATATAAGTTTCGAATTTTTATGTAGCGTCCATATAAGTTTGGTATTTTTATGTAGCGCGAAAATAACTGTCGCTATACCGACGGCGGAAAAGGCGTCGCTCTTAGGACGGTGCCTCCAAACGTCGCAATGGCGACACCTAGACATTGTGTCGTCGTTGCGACGTTTAGAGTCATCACAATAGCGACGCTTTGGGCCATGGTGTCGCAATTGCGACGTCTTCCTTTAAACGTCGTAATTGCGACACTAGTTTAAGTGTCGGTATTACGACACTTTTCTATAGACGTCGGTATAGCGACGATTTCGGGCGGGATGGAAAAAATTTGGGAAAATTTCCGACATTTGGTCAAAAGCGTCGGAAACAGGTGTCGGAATTTCCGCGAAATGTAGTAGTGAGTAGAGGTTGTAATCCTTAGTGAAATCAAGAGGACTAATGAGGGGAGATTTTTATTAAGAATATTTTAGGGAATCAAAAGAATGTTGCACATGTTGATCCCATTGGAAGGGAATATCCTGATTAAGGAGGCATAGAAAACCATGAGCCTACGTAGCATAGTCAAGAACAAAGCATCACACAAGGTTGGCCTTTCCTTGGAGACTCTGTAATTGGAACAAAGGTTTTGGTGGAGTGATGCAGGGGCATTAGACACTAGCCAACAATGTAGGAGGTTTTGTCCACATTTTGTGGCTAGGAAGGTTCAAAATTATTGAATTGTAACAGCTAGGTGTCAATGCCTCAGCTGCCTATTGCATTTAGATTAGTTAGGATTGGTAGAAGTCGAATAGTTAGGTTCAGTCCATCTGTTTGAGTCCAGTTATTTGAATAATTGTAATTAGGCTTTTGATTTGCTAAACGGTCCTCACGGAGGAGCTAAAGAGAAAAATGTTTCTGTATATATGTAAACCCTCGGATCTCATTGGAAAGGAGAGATTTTCTGCAATAAATTTTGTGTGTTAAGAAATTGCTTCCAGTTGAATGAATTTCAGTTCCTGTTGATTATCAAACTGTTTTGAATTGATGTTGTGAGAAAATTTGTTTAACTATGAGGCGATTTAACTCTGTGCGTATATAATTTCTGAATGGAACTGTTGTACAGTCTCCGCATCCCTCTACCTACTGGTTCTCTCAATTTGTTCGAACGAGCTCTATGACTATATCCCAACCGTAGACGAAGTGTGTGTGTAAAACTGTGGTCGTTGAACTCTGTTTAATGATAGTGGAAATCCCACTAAATAAATAGATAAATCTGTTTACTGTTAATTAAATCCTGAACCGAGGCTTGACCTGAGTTAACAAACAGAGAGCATAGGAAGGAAGGCGATTAACCCATGGTCAATCACTGTTCCAAACATGTGAGCAGATTAGCGAAACTGGACTGCTATATCACACCGCTTTTGCGGAGATAAGTGGTATTTTCAAATTGGAAGCGATTCCATAGAACAGTGGACACATAGCTAAGGTGGGACCCTAAAAACCGCCTTTTCGCATTGCCATCGCACGTTAACGTTCGACATCAAAGCCCGCGCGATATTGAGGTAAGCCGTCGATCTGGAGGAAGGCTAATCAAGCGGTGATCACGTTCGAAAGTTGCAAGAAGGATAACCAAGGTACGGTGCACGTATTTGATTTGGCTATTGATTATAGATGTGGGGCTCGGAGCCAAAGGTTTATTACAAATTCAATTGTTTAAAAAGCGTCGGGTATTTATATAAAGTTCGAAGGATTAAACCCTTGGTTATAAGGTTTGGTGATAGAATATAAAGCCCGAGAGATATATTTTAATTTCAAAGGTTGTCGAATATTTTTATTTATCAAATTCCTCGAATTTGATAAATAAAATCAAAGAAGTTGGGGAAGACCACGTGGAGGAGGAGAACGGGGTTTTAGAAGAGAAATGCTGATAGAGAGACAAGAAAAGACCAGATCTCCTTAGGGGGTCCAAATTCAGTTTTTTTGTCGTCATTTGTGGTATCAGAGCTGTTGTTTTTAAGTTGTTTTTGCAGAGAATTAACATGGCAATCCGAGTTGGTAGAGGTGCTGGCAAAAGGAGAGGCGGACCTGTTCCTAATGCAGAAGTGTTGGGAATTTTGCAGAGGTTCAAGGCCAGAATGGATGCCATGGAGCGAAGATAGCCCAGAGATCCTGAATACATCAGTGAACCTGAATTAGAAGAGGCGGAAGAAAATGTTGAGATTCCTCCTGACATGAGGCTCCTCACAACTGTTCTGGGGTCTGTAGTTAAGCCCAGGATTGAAGTGTCAATTTTTGCAGGAGGACTGAATCCAGAAGAGATGGTGGACTGGATTAATGAAATGAACAAGTGCTTCGACTATGAAGAAATGAGTGAAGATAAGAAGGCCAAGTTTGCAGTAACAAAGCTGAAGGGACATGCTGCACTTTGGTGGGATGGAGTGCAGGCAGAAAGGAGGAGAGTTGGCAAGCAACCTATCAAAATATGGACCAGAATGATGGCTAAATTAAAAGGTAAATTCTTGCCTAGTGATTATCAGCTGACATTGTTTAGGAAAATGAAGAACCTGAGACAGAGGTTGCTGACAGTAAAGGAATACACATAGGAATTCTATAGAGTAAGCATAAGAGCTGGTCAATTTCAAGACACACCATAGAAGACTGCCAGATATGTGAATGGTCTCAAGCTAGAGATCCAAGATGAGATTGGTCTTCTGTATCCTAAGACCATTGAAGAGGCCTATCAGATGGCCTTGAAAGTAGAGGAGAGACTCCTGAGGAAGCAGTCTGCTAGGAAGAGAGGTACTTTCCGTGGAAGGGGAAGTTAGGGTGGTAGAGGAAAGCCTACTACACCCAGGGATGGAGCTAACAGTAGCTCACCTCAGAATGCATCTACAGAGGATGATGCAAGGGGCAGAAGGGGTTCTTACAGAGGAAAAGGAAAAGGAGGCAGAGACAGAGGCAAAGGTAGAGAATAGAGGTGTTACAGATTTCAGCAAGTGGGACATAAGCACTATGAGTGTCCAGAGAATGTGGGTGCTGGTCCAAGAAATGTTTTTGTTTCCCAGGCTGGAGAAGAGGTAGAAATTGAAGAAGAAATTCTACCAGAGAGGGGAGAGTCCTTGGTGGTTAATAAGGTCCTGTTGAAGCAAACCAAAGAGGTCACTGAGCCTGCACAAAGGAAGACTTTGTTTAGGAGCATAGGCAAAGTCCAAGGGAAATGCTGCCAGCTAGTCATTGATAGTGGCAGCACAGACAGTCTAGTTTCCACTGAGGTAATAGATAAGTTGAAGCTGAAGACAAGGGAGCATCCAACTCCCTATAGGGTGTCCTGGCTGCATAAAGGGCACCAGCTGGTTGTAAAAGAACAGTGTGAGATAGAGCTGCAAATGGGAAATTACAAAGATAAGGTCCTGTGTGATGTAATGCCCATGGATGTGTGTCACATACTGCTCGGTAGACCTTGGCAGTTTGACAGAGAAGTGGTGCATGATGGAAAGAAGAACACTTACAAGTTCTTCAAGGATGGGGTACATCATACATTGATACCCATGGAAGAAGGAGAGCCATACAACAGAGTGATTGATCCAAAAACCTTGTTGTTGAGCGGGAAGGAATATCTGTAGCAGATAGAAGAAGAAGAGGTAAGTTTTGCTTTAGTTTTCAAACCTAAGGTAGTTCTTACTTCTACAAAGATTTCTGATTTGCCAATAGAAATCCAAGAGATGTTAGAAAATTATTGTGACATTGTTGTGGATGATTTACCTGATGAGCTGCCACCTGTGAGAAATATTAGCCATCAGATAGATTTTATCCCTGGTTCAAATCTGCCAAATAAGGTAGCCTACATAATGACTCCCACAGAAAATGAGGAAATCAGGAGACAAGTACAGGAATTGGTGGACAAGGGACTGATCAGAGAAATTTTGAGCCCATGTGCAGTACTGAGCCCAAAGAAAGATGGAGGCTGGAGGATGTTTACTGATTCCAGAGAAATCAATAAGATCAAAATCAGGTACAGATTCCCTTTGCCCAGAGTTGAGGATTTGATGGACTGTTTGAGTGGTGATAAATATTTTTCAAATATAGATTTGAAAAGCGGATACCATCAGATTAGAATAAGAGAGGGTGATGAGTGGAAAACTGCCTTTAAAACGAATGAAGGATTGTATGAATGGATGGTAATGCCTTTTGGGTTGTCAAATGCACCTAGAACTTTCATGAGACTTATGAATGAAGTATTGAAGGAATTTATTGGTAAATTTGTGATAGTGTATCTGAATGATATATTAGTTTTCAGCAAAACTAGAGAGGAACATTTGAGGCATCTTAATTATGTCTTGAAGAAGCTGCATCAAGAGAAACTACTGATAAAATTAAAGAAATGTTCATTCATGAAGGAAGAGTTGTTGTATTTGGGTTTTTTTGTTTCTACCGAAGGATTGAAGATGGACCCATAAAAGGTTAAGGCAATTGTGGAGTGGCCTCCACCCAGAAATGTTTTTGAGGTAAGAAGTTTCCATGGACTTGCCAGTTTTTACAGGAAATTTATAAGAAACTTCAGTAAGATTAATGCACCCATAATTGAGACAATAAAAAAGAGAAAACAACCATTTAAGTGGACTTCTGAATCAGAAAGAAACTTTAAACTTTTGAAGCAAAACATAACTGAAAAGCATGTTTTGATTCTGCCTGATTTTACTAAACCATTTCAAGTGAAGTGTGATGCCAGTGGGGAGGCCATTGGAGCTGTGTTGAGTCAGGATGATAGGCCTGTAGCCTATTTTAGTGAGAATCTAAATGACACCAGAAGAAAGTATTCCTCTTATGAGAAGGAATTTTATGCAATTGTTCAGGCATTGAAAAAGTGGAGACATTATTTGATGTCCAGGGAATTTGTATTATATTCTAATAATCATGCTTTGTAGTACATTGTACAGCAGCCCAAATTAAATCATAAGCATGCCAAATGGGTTGAGTATCTCCAAGGTTTTAACTTTGTTTTGAAACACATAAGTGGACAAGAAAATAAAGTAGTTGATGCTTTGAGTAGGAGGCACATGTTTGTTCAAGAGACAAATTTTGAAGTTGTAGGGTTTGATTTTCTCAAAGAATTGTATAAAACAAACTTAGATTTTAAGGAAGCATTTGAGGCATGTTGTAACCATGTTCTAACAGATAGAAGCCAATGGCTAGATTATTTCTTGCAGGAGGACTTACTGTTCAGAAGAAACCAAGTGTGGGTACCAAAATGTTCCATGAGAGAAAACTTGATTAAGGAGAAGCATAGTGGTGGACTTGCTGGACACTTTGGTACTGATAAAACTTATGAGCAGCTGAGTCACTTCTATTATTGGCCTAAGATGAGAACAAAAGTGGACAATTTTGTGAAAAATTGCAAAATCTATCAATATGCCAAAGGAAGGAGCCAGAATGCAGGATTGTACACTCCCTTGCCTATTCTAGATAGGCCTTGGGACATGGTGAGTATGGATTTTGTTCTAGGATTACCCAAGACATAGAGAGGGAATGATGCAGTCTTTTTTGTAGTGGACAGATTCTCCAAAATGGCACATTTTATTCCATGTTATAAAACTAGTGATGCCACCCATGTTGCTAATTTGTTTTTCAAAGAAGTTTTTAGATTGCATGGGTTGCCCAAGAGTATTGTTTCAGACAGAGACACCATATTTGTGGGCCATTTTTGGAGGACACCATGGAAGAAACTTGGTACCAAACTGAGTTTTAGCTCAACTTATCATCCTCAAACTGATGGACAAACTGAGGTAGTGAATAGGAGTCTGGGAAATTTGTTGAGAAGTCTTGCAGGAGAGCATCCCAAGCAGTGGGATCATATTTTTCCCCAGGAAGAATATGCATATAATGACTCACCAAACAGAAGCACAGGGCAGAGTCCATTCCATATTGTTTATGGAATGCATCCCAGAGGAATATTAGAGCTAAGAAACCTGGGAAGGGCAGAGCTAAGGAGCGCAGATGGTGAAGAATTTGCTTCAGAGATCCAAGCCATACATGAACAAGTGAAACAACAACTACAAGGCAGCATCATCAAATACAAAGGCAGAGCCGACTTGAGTAGAAAGGAAGTCCATTTTGAAGTAGGAGATTTGGTTTTGGAACACTTGAGAAAGGAGAGATTCCCAAAGAAACAGTATAATAAATTGAAGTTCAAAAATATTGGGCCATGAAAGATACTTAGAAAATTTTCTGCAAATGATTATGAGATTGAATTTCCACCCGATGTTGGGATATCTCCCATTTTTAATGTTGCATATTTGTACAAGTATGAAGATGATGGTGCAGAAGAGAGATCAGCAGACAAGGAACAGATTGAGAGGGAAAAGCAGCTACCTCCAGCACAACCATTACAGTAGAGAAGATATTGGACAGAAGAGTGTTCAGGAAGACCAGAGGACAAGAGTACTTTCAATACCTAATCAAATGGAAGGACAAGTTAGAGGAAGACGCCACTTGGATGACTGAAGGAATGTTGCAGAAGATAGGCAGGTCAGTGGAAGAGCTCATGGATAGGAGTCCCTGAAGAAAATTGCTCTCGGGAGTCTGATGTAGGGGCATTAGACACTAGCCAGCAATGTAGGAGGTTTTGTCCACATGTTGTGGCTAGGAGGGTTCAAAATTATTGAATTGTAACAGCTAGGTGTCAATACCTCAGCTTCCTGTTGCATTTAGATCAGTTAGGATTGGTAGAAGTCGAATAGTTAGGTTCAGTCCATCTGTCTTAGTCCAGTTATTTGAATAATTGTAATTAGGCTTTTGATTTGCTAAACGGTCCTCACAGAGGAGCCGAAGAGACAAATGTTTCTGTATATATGTAAACCCCCGGATCTCATTGGAAAGGAGAGATTTTCTGCAATAAATTTTGTGTGTTAATAAATTACTTCCGGTTGAATGAATTTCAGTTCCTGTTGATTATCAAACTGTTTTGAATTGATGTTGTGAGGAAATTTGTTTAACTATGAGGCGATTGAACTCTGTGCGTATATAATTTCTGAATGGAACTGTTGTACAGTCTCTGCATCCCTCTACCTACTGGTTCTCTCAATTTGTTCAAATGAGCTCTATGACTTAACTCCCAACCGCAGACGAAGTGCGTGTGTAAAACTGTGGTCGTTGAAATTTGTTTAATGATAGTGGAAATCCCGCTAAATAAAGAGATAAATCTATTTATTGTTAATTAAATCCTGAACCGAGGCCTAACCTGAGTTAACAAACGGAGAGCATAGGAAGGAAGGCGATTAACCCATGGTCAATCACTATTCCAAACCTGCGAGTGGATTAGCGAAACCGGACTGCTATATCACACCGCTTTTGCGGAGATAAGCGGTATTTTCAAATTGGAAGCGATTCCATAGAATAGTGGACACGTAGCTAAGGTGGGACCCCGAAAACCGCCTTTTCTCATTACCATCGCATGTTAATATTTGACATCAGAGCCCGCGTGATATTGAGGTAAGCCGTCGATCTGGAGGAAGGCTAATCGAGCGGTGATCGCGTTCGAAAGTTGCAAGAAGGATAAACAAGGTACGGTGCGTGTATTTGATTGGGCTATTGATTATAGATGTGGGGCTCGGAGCCAAAGGTTTATTACAAAGTCAATTGTTTAAAAAGCGTTAGGTATTTATATAAATTTCGAAGGATTAAACCCTTGGTTATAAGGTTTGGCAATAGAATATAAAGCCCGAGAGATATATTTTAATTTAAAAGGTTGTCGAATATGTTTATTTATCAAATTCCTCGAATTTGATAAATAAAACCAAAGAAGTTGGGGAAGACCACGTGGAGGAGGAGAACGGGGTTTTAGAAGAGAAATGCTGACATAGCGACAAGAAAAGACCAGCTCTCCTTAGGGGGTCTAAATTCAGTTTTGTTGCCATCATGGAGGGATCTCTCAAATGAATTAGATATTGAGGGGGTTAACTATAATACATCTATTAGAGATAATTAATACAATAAATCATCCAAGGAAGAAATAAAATACAAACTTGATGGGGTTTTAGTGGACCTTATATTGTCGACATTGCTAAAAAATCATGTCAAGATCCTAATATATTAAGATCATTGCTTAGAATGAGTAATAATATCATCCAAATAATTTAGGTTGAGTTGAGAAATATCATGAAATATGTAGTTAATTTCTCACTAGAAGGTGGCTCCAGTGTTCTTGAGTCTAAAGGGCATAAAAAAATAAGTGAAAGAGGCCCATGTCATTTTAAATGTTGTCTTTATTGCTTATAGCCTAAGAAACTATCCATAAAGAAGATGGTCTCATACTGTACACGTGCATCTATGACTTTATTGAAAAAGGGTGTAGGTAAATTTCCTTTGGGACATACTTTCTTCAAATCCTTGAAATTAGTACAAATTTGAACAGATATTTTTTCTTCATAATAGTGGTAGGATTACATACTGATGGGTTATAAGTGATGGGATGGATGAATCATAATTTGTGTAGCATATCAATCTCTGATTTTATATCCATGGGTTTGGATGGGTGTAGTGAACATTGATTCTACCATACTCATGAAGGATCAAGCCATGCGTTGATATGATGTTGCATGATAGAGAGATCCAAGTTGGGCACCTTGATTTATGACCAAGTAAAAATGTGTTTATACTATAGAAAGAGGTATTTGTAAGCAAGTGCATCTTCTATGGAATAAAATGCCCCCAATGAGAGCTCTTCAAATATGCTTGGTTTTGTTGATATATATACTATCATGGTTGGTGATATATTTGACATATTACCTTTAAAGGCATCCAATGTTGGAATCAATGTGCCTAGGAGGGATGAAGTCCTTAGTTTCAATTGCATAAATTGTAGATGGAAAATATGTTGGGAATGCATCTTATGGTAAAAGGAAAGAGTGATGATGCATGCAATCCTAAGTATACTTAGGTGCTATCATTATTTATATAATGTATTAATTAAAATGTAACACTTGAGAAAATGGTGGGAGAGACCAAGAGGATTTGTGAAGTAGTGAGAGGTGTGTGGAGGCATTGAACACATCAGAATTGTGTGACATTATGCATTGTTCAATAGAGACAATAGATAAAGAAATGGTAAAAAATTAATGGGTTGATGTCAACCACTATGAAACTAACTTCATAATCAATGAATCAATCTTGACACTAGAAAATGATGAGAAAACGGTTAGTGATATTATCCCCATGGAGGACGAAAAAAAGGAGACGTGCTCACAATTATGTTGATCATTGGTGACTAGGGGAGGTGGTATTTGTTCCATTGGTCCTTATGAGGGTGAAATTTTTACCTGTGACCGTTTGACTAAAGTGGGAGTGTTCACTAGAGGATTTGAGTTATTCCTTGTAGTAAGGGAGGAATTAGGGACACTGAGAGATTCAACTACAACATTAATATTTGGTTGAACCATTTGTGGATGAGAAATGTGTTGTAATTAAGCCATGATAAATGGCATAAGGTAAGTGAAATAATCTTCACCACACAATGCACATGGATGGGTGGTTCATGTGTTTACCAAAGTGACACTTAATAAATGGTAGAAATTTCTTGAGGAGTGGTTTGGGTTAGTGGGACTATTGGAGTAACTTCGATTGATTGACGTACTACAACCAATAGATCTCAATATGGAGGTAGATAGGAAAAATTATGGGTGTAATGGCATGTTCGACTCAAATGGAACATGATTTATTGGTGCACACATTCTTGTTGTAAGTAGGAGTAGATGATTATGACATAGCTCCATTACTATACCGTTTCAAAAGAAATGGTGGTTCTTGTAGAGTGTTAAGGATATCCTTAAGCTTTGGAAGGGAAGGAAATAATCTAATGTGGTGGACCTTAGTTTCACAAATGTAATATGGGAGAAATACATTAGTATTGAATGAAGATTTGGTGTCAAATATATTCTTCTACTTTCCCCCAACCTGCATCTTGGTTCCATCGAGTGTCCCAAAAAAATAATGATGCTATATGGGAGTTAGATAAAATGTTGGTGGGTCTAACTATGCATAATAATTATACATTATTTCCAACATGGGATACATGATAAATGGTACTAAGTATCATATAGGAATATAAAATACCATTTAGGGAGGGTTAAGGTAGTCACCACTTGATGTGACGTGAACCTAGTGGTGGGTACATAAAAGGGGCCTACGTGAAAGAGTGAAGGATGTAAGGGAACCAGTAATGCAACATATCTATCTCCATATCTAGAGGAAGGCTCAAATGATGAATATATGGTTGTAATGGATACACACAAATGAGTTTCGATCAAAATTTGAGTATGAATAGGGAGTCCCCATAGTATGCATCGAGAAGGGAGGAAACTTTGAAAAATATAAGAATAAATTCTTTGAATTAAGGGATGATATTTTTCCTCAGTCTAATAAGTGGTACAAAATTATCTGCCATTGGTATAATCTTAGGCTTGTAATGTGTCATTTAGTCAATGGTGATGATGCTCCTATTGTGGGGGAATCTCATTATATGAAATATTAAGGAGGACATCACCTTCATTGCATGCTTGTAGCTCCTCCTAAACATGATGTTGTAATTGAAAGGGAAATTAATGACCTCAATTCAAATTAATATATTTTTTCCATCAAGTTCAATGGGCATGTATTGGTAAAGTACAATAGGTTGTGAAGGGAAACAATAATATGCCCTCAAAGTGATAAATGAAATGACAAGTTGACAGGGTTTGAGCTTTTACCACACAGTTTTATACATGATGCATGTGATGCACCCTTATATATAATATAATGATGAATGGTAACATATAGTGAAAAGTATATGAACAACGACTAACAATGGTAGTCTCAGTTCATAGTTCAAATCAAATGTTATTATATGTGAGTCAGAAGGTTCAATTTCCTATAGT
This sequence comes from Pinus albicaulis, assembly GCA_034641835.2. Taxonomy (NCBI): domain Eukaryota; kingdom Viridiplantae; phylum Streptophyta; class Pinopsida; order Pinales; family Pinaceae; genus Pinus; species Pinus albicaulis. The sequence goes on from CM076579.1 coordinate 734,542,923, forward strand.
TTGAAATGCAATGACTTCCATTGGGTGGGGAATGTTTGTAGCACCTCTAATGCTAACATGGTAGTAGATGACTAAGATGAATCATAAACAATTTTGTGGCTATGATTTACTTTCATGTAATTTTCTTTGCTTTTATGACGAGTTTCAAGGACGGTGTCCACATAGTTTAAAAAAATATCCCAATTGGCAGAATATTACAAGGTTCCTACTAACAAAGTGGAAAAATTGGAAGAACCTACTTCATGTTGGTTTCCAGTTTTCTTTTGATAAAAAGGATATTTTAATAATATAGGTTTTCGGTATGCATGAGGGGTTCCCTGATGGACATTAGGACCTGAGTGTCCCATAAATTTCTTCATACATTTGAATTCAACAATTTTGTGGATAGTGGTGAATATAGTGACCAAAATTTTCATAATGTGCAAGAGAAATCAGTCCAAATAACATTTTTTCCCTTGTTTATTCGGTAAGTGTTTCCCTATCTTGAAGATTGGTTTAAATTGTTGGGATTTATTCCTGTCAAGTGAAGAAACCTTCGATGGTGTCATCTTCTTAACATCACATTCTATCATAACATGTAAACCTATGGAATGTTTTATTTAGGTTTTCCCCCCTACCCTTGATTTTCATTTTGTCCATTATTTTTCTTTCTTCTTTCCATCATTCCATTGGGAAGGGAGGTTTTTTTTCTTGGATTGTTCCAAAATCTATTTTTTTGGTGGAAAATATAGTTGAACAAAATTAACCTCTACATGCAGTTGATTTCTAGGAGTATTTTGAGGTGGTATAGGGAAGGGGAAACAAGATTTTATATATGGGGTATTCCCATATTCATTTTGGGGTGTTTCATTTTGGGATGTAGAAAACCCCCAAAAATTCCAGAAGATGTTATAAAAAGACCCTGAATAAGAGGGTCATTAGGTGTAGTAGGTGGTGTTATCACCCTAGTAATTCTTAGGTCGTGTGATTTTGGTTTATAGTTAAAGAAAACCAGGGGTAACCAAGAACCTCTTTTGAAATTCAGGATCTAGCCTTCCTAAATTCCAGAGAGGGATATCTCCTCAAGATTTAGCTTGATTTTAAGTTATAAGATTTTAGGCTAGGTATGATTGGACAGTGGGATTTGTTTTGAAAGTTTGGTGGGAATAAAAGGCACTTGAAGGTAAACCACAAAGGGATCTACCAGACCATTGGGTTATGGATTCAACTTCTTGGCAAGTAGAGCTAGGAAATAAGGTCTAAAGAGAAAATATACTAAGGGCAAGGTAGATGACCTTCAAAGTGTTTTTAATAGGATTTTTGATGAAATGGGTGAAGTCTGAACAAAAGAGAAATTAAGAATCCTTAGGTTATAGAAATGACGATGAAAGGAGAGGGTCAAACAGGGACTAAGAGCATTTAAGAATTCTTAAGTCCGGTTATCAGAAGAAAACATAATAATGAATAACTAGTAAAAAACAGGGAGCTTTTTAACACTAATCCTGTTTAAGCTTTCCTAGTTAATGATTAAAGACAGAAAACATTAAAATGCATGTATGGAAACTTTTGAAAGATAAACAGTGAAAATAGTAAGATACTTGACTTATCTGGTTAGCACAAGAATCATGAGTTATGATGTCTTTAATCTTAATTCTAGTCTTCTGCTCTACTAATCGACTCACACAAACTTCAATATATCCAACAAAACATCTATAGTAGTCTTGAAAAATTTCATTCCACCCTTAATACTTCAAAAAGAGAAGTATTTATACAAAAATTATTACAAAATATTTGAGAGACATGTTGGAATATCTCTAGGAAAAAATAGATTTTATTACATAGAAAGAGGGACATCTGCAAAACAAACTGGCAAGCTATCCTCTTATCAATAAAAAATAGGACTAATCATCTTAACTTGTTGTTGGGTTGTAGCTACTAGAAATTCTTGCTGGCATTTTGGAAAAAGATCTTTTCGAAGATAACTTGAAAGACACTCTTTCCATTTCACATCCTTTCACCTGTACTTTATCACTGATACTCTTTACGCTATCTTTTTACTGCTTTCATTGTTGTAAAATAAATAATGATTTGTAGTAAAAAGGCATTTTGACTGATACTCTTTGACTCTGTTTCTGACCCTGATACACTTTGACTGTAAATCTTCAGATTAAGTCAGTGAATTCTTGCCATTTTTCTGCACTGGGAATTCTCATACTCTTCAATTTTCTATAACTCTCATTTTCCTCTATATACTTGGAAAAATTGGGCTTAACAATGAAAATATGTTTGATTTCATTTTGTAAAAAGAACAAGTTCTCAAAATATTCCAAAATGACTTTACCAATTGGAGACCCTTGTGGTAAAGGTTTGTTGACCTGCTCTTTGGCATAAGCCCTGATTTTGTTATCATAATCCTTCTGTGCCATCAAATTTTCATTCAAAGCATGAATTTCTGGAAGGCCTTCTTGTGTTAGTACTGTGTATTTGGCCCAAAATATTGTGATTGCCAAGTTCATGTCCTTGCATATATCCTCCAAATTATTCATCATATTTCTCTTATTCAGGACTTTCTTGATTTGTAGTATACTTTCAGTTCTATCTTGAATTTTTAGCTCTTCAAGCTCTTCTCTGTGTTTGCTATTCAAAAATGTAATAAGTTTCAAGGCTTGAGTAGGCTTGTCAGCCAATTCTTCTTTTGTCCTTTGAATTTATATTTGTGTTGCTTTGAGTAACTCTTTTTGTTCATAAATAATTTGAATTGAAGGCCACTGAGAATGTATGCCTTGAATGATGTTGTTCCAAAGATAATTCTTGATGTAAGATACATGCTCAGTGAGATTAACATGTTGTTGTAGAATCTTTACCTGTTCCTGCAATCTGTTGGCTCTCTGCTCATGTCTTTGGATGTAATTAATGCATCTCTGTTAGATGTTTCAAGATTTCTAATGGTGCCTTTCAAATTTATTATCTCTTTATATTTCAAGGACATGTCTTCCATAGCCTTGACTATGGCAGTTGTTTGACCTATTTGATTTACCTGTGATGTGTATGATGAAGTGGTAGAGATATCTTTATTAGTAATTGACACTGCAGTTGCCAATACTCCTTTCGGTGCCAAGTGTTCTGCCAATGTAGAGGGAACAACTATACTTATAGTTGGAATAACTGTGGGAATGGAGACTTCCTAAGCTTTCTTCAATATTTCATTTTCTTGCATTAAATATTCTATTTGATTTTCCATATCTTTAATCTGAGCTTTCATCTTCAAAACCAATTGCATAGTTTCTCCCTTTTCTATCTTTTCCTGAAGAATTTCTTTTGCCTGAGGGTGCTCACTCTGTGGAAATTTGAGTTTCTTTCTCAAGGCAGCAATATCCTCATTCTTTTGCCTTATCAATTTCTTAGCAATTTCAGTATTGGAGGGATCTGCTCTAGTTTCTATCACCAAATCTTCTAAGGACTTGATCCTCAAATCCTTAGCATGGAGAGATGCTTTATCTAATTTCATTTGAGTTTGAAAATTAGATACAGTATTTTGAAGCATGGTATAACTCATGGTTTTGCTTACTACCTTTGAATATAGCATGTCTGAAGCACTTCTATGGAACTCTATCTGATCTAGTTCATGTATAGTATCAGCATTCACTTGAAATTCTATCTTCCTGTAGTCTGTGGCTGACTTTGGATCTGTTACTACTGGTTGGAGAAAAGACATGATCATTTTATTTTTTGAGTAATCAAATGTTGTTACAAGTCTGTCTTTATCTCCTGGTTTTTCCTTCAAAAGTTTAGAATAAACTTCATTCTTGATTTCCTCATTTTTTTCCCTGATCTGCTTGAACCTTTTCTGAATATCAGAATCAGTTTCTTCTGTCATTTTAGAGGAAGAGGGAGCTTTTGTATATGCTTCAATCATTTCTTTGACTTTTCCCTGTGCTCAAATCTGTTCATTCTGAATTTCCCTGAGTGTTTAATTAACAATCATTGTGGCCTCATCATTTGTTTACTGATCATTATTATCATCTACATCTATGACTCCTTCTTTTTCTAGAGTAGTCATTTTGGCCTTCTTGTTGTAGACGGTTTTAAATTTATTTTCAATGATTGTCTCTGCCAAATAGCCTTCTTCTTTTCTCGGCCTTTTATTGGATACCTCTACTTGTTGGTTAACTGTAACCATCTATGTACAATCCATCTGATTTTCCTGCAGATTATCTATTTTCATCTCCTGATCATCATCAATTAAAGTGTTTGAAACCCATTCCATATGATTGGCATATTTTTCAATTAGTGGCTTTGATTCATGGAGGAGTGGAGTTAACTTACATTTGACCCAGAGGTTGCTCAGAATACCTCTAGGGTCATAGTTCCAGTAAAAGCTTTCTTAGAACTTGAATATTGATAATTTGCTGCTTACCTCTTTCAAAGCATCTCTGTTGTTGACTATGAAAGAGCCAATTTGACTTTTAACTTGAATTGTGCTTTCTTTTTGGATGCTATAAAGTTCACTGCATCTGCATTTAAAATCTATCTCAAGTATTCCAAAGCAAAAATCCTTGTAGTTAGAAACTTTGGTAATTTGTAAGGAGCCAAGATTGCACCATACACTCTAATTTCTATGTGATTTTTATACAAATACCAATCTCCAACTTTACAGTTTTTAGACAACTATAAAATTCTTTTGATTTCTTCATTGATCCTTGGTGGCTCTGCTTTTTCCAACAAACTCATGGTGGGTCTGTTAAAAAAATCATTGAAATCACTGTAACTATACTCACTGTTGTTTTTCCTAAGAAGAGAAGTCCAGAATATTACAGAAAGAGGTTTGCCCTCCATATCCATCTTCTGTAATGCAATGGGAAAATTATCTGCTTGAGAAAATAGGAAGAGATGTAACAAATATGATGTATATCTGAGCACTCCTTCATCAGGTAATTTTATTAGCTGATAATGTGTATTATCAGCAATGAATTTGGCAAAGTCAAAGACCAATTCTGGTTGTTGTCCAGGAGACAAAGTAGAGAGGAACCCTAAAATGGAGGCATATGTAAATTCATCATTAACATAGCCTAGAATGAATGACAGCATGGAAATGATCTTTCTAGAGCCCTCAGGGAAATCAAAAGTATCATAAGGTGGATTTACCTTAGGAAGGTTGACATGATTGGGCATGAAGTTTTGAAGGGTCTCAAACTTCCTAGGGAAATCCAGGTATAAATACATCTGAGTCAAATCTTCAATTGACAATGATACTGCTCGTGGATCATGGCTTAGTTGGAGCATATCATTGATTGCTTCAACAGTTATGTAAAACAAGACCTCACTATCTTTTTTCACCATGCATCTTTGATAAGGGATATAGTGCATCTAACACAACCTAATGAAATCTTGAGCTGGATGGGTGATGGGAACCACATATTTAGGCAAGTTGGAGTCCCATACAGGTATATCATTTGCCACTTTTTTCTCAAATTTTTCCTGACACCAGCTATGTACTTCAAGTAGATCAAATTCTAAGGTAGCATCAGAAATTCTGTAGTCTAAGTCAATCAAGGGATTTTTTTCTTCATAGGTGACAGGGGCTGCAATGGTCTGAATACCTCAGTAGAATCTGCAGTTAGGAAAACAATAGGTTTATCAATTTTGGAAGGTTTGGGGTTTGGAAGCTTGCTGGAGGTAGGATTCTGAGGTTTGGGACCTCCAGTTTTAGGGTTGACCTAATTTTTAGTCATTTTTAATGAAACTAAGCAAGATTAGACTGTTTTCTCAGCTCTTTATGGAAAGAGAAGGTCCATTAAGTTGTCTTTGGGAAAAATTCAGAATCTAGGTGAGGGTTTTATGAGGAAAATGAAGATTTGCAATGTGCAGAAGGTGGGAAAGGGGTTTTGATGGATTTTTCAGTAATTCAAAGGTATTTTAACTGTAAGAATAGCTTTTGGATGGTAAAAATTATTAAGGCGGAAGTGGAAAATTCTGGGAAAATTTTGACAGGGTTTCTCCTGTTTCTTCAAGGTTTGAGTACTCTCAGATGAGTACTTTTGGCTTTTAAATTAAAAGTGGGTTAATTCTTCTTGAAAATTAAGAATTTGTAGGTTTGGCTTACTGAAAAATACCTTTAAATAGGTATGGTCACAGTTGAAGAGGGTTGCAGGTGGTACCAGTCTTCAAACTAGTTGCAGCTATTTAGTAAGAGGTACTGGGATTCTTCAGAGGCGAAATTACGAGGGGAAATGGATTTCTGAGATTAAAAACAACTTCGAAATGGTGTCTGTGAATTTTTTCTAAGAGGGAGTAGGCGCAAATGTGTGTAAACAATAAGAGCTAAGTCTGAAACCTCAAGTCTTATTAATAAACATAACATTTATTGCAGGTTGATATTAATGGCGGGAGCAGTTTGTGCGTTTGAAGTTGAAACCACTAGTGGTTATCGCATTGCTTCTGGGCGGTAACTAGTTTTTTTCTTTTGCAATGCGATCCAGTAAAATTAAGACACGTAGTGGGTGGTGGTTTCGTAAAACAACTTTTATCGCAAATTTTTTTGTCAACTTCGCTCGATCACTTTGGTAATGCGATATGGGATTTGCGCCATCGGATTTGGTTGAGAGAAGTGAACGGTTGAGATGCGTTGGGAAGCTGCAGGGAAATAAAGTGGGACCGGATACTTTGATATGCGTCGTTGATTCGGTAAGAGGAGATTGACGGTTTAAAATCAATGTGATAGGAAATGGTGGGGGTGGGGGAATTATTTATCGAGTTTAATTTAGAATGTATTATTAAAGGGATTAGGATGATCGGAGGGTCAGAAACGAATGTGAGGCTGCTTCATTTTTATTAATGAAATTTATGTATAAAAGGATTTTACACATAGAATGGGGCATGTTTAAATATTTAACCAGGGTTTAATCTTGTGGTGAGGGGATATGTATCGGGAAAATGGGATAAGGTTAAAGCTTAAACCATGGGTAAAATTAATGAGGGGAAAGGCGAGTAAAATTCTTTTTCTTCACTATTCTATATGCACACTGTGTAAATAAATTGCGCATTTTCAATATAATTTTTATTATATAGTTTTAGATTTGTCAAAGGTCTAAAACTATAGGGGAGAGGGGATATTTTATTATGGATAACTTTCATGTCAAAGGGATTATTTCAGGATGTTTTTCAACATGTGTTTAATATCTTTGACATGAAAAGTATATAATAATAGGGTTTTGGGGATATTAAATAAAAGGGAGTTATATTAATAGGACTAGAATAATTGATAGGGAGTTAATAAAATATGTTAAGTGTTAATATGAAAAGGGACAATGAATACTCAAAATTCATAAATAAAACTAAGGAAAGTGAAAATTAAAGAAAAGCTTTACTATCATAACTTAATCACTTTTACTTAGAATATCATGTTTTTGAGCGTTTTTATGTCTTGTAAAATGGAGGAAGTTAATCAAATGGGCCATTTATGTGACTTTTAAGTAAGAAAAGAGTTCTCACTTACGTAGTTAAATGGTGATGAGTGCATGAAGGGGTAAATGATGAAAATTTCTGGGATTAATATAGAAACTTAACATTTTCAAATAATCAGTCATTGAGCCTTGGGTTTGGTCCCAACAGAAGTCATGGAAATGCCTTGAGCCTCTTTGGCTGATAGTCTAGAATATCAAATTGCTATCGGGAGGGGAAATTAGTTATTTGTAGTCCAGTGAACGATATTTACAATGATGTTTCCCACCTTCTTCTACCTACCCAGTCATTATCTTCTAACATTTTTTCCTTCTATTTTAATCAGGCGCATTTGGACTAGCAACCTTACAACATTTTATTCTTTTTGAAAGCAGTAAATTATCTAATTCTAAACTTATTGCATCCAAGAATCCATATTAAACTGTTGGATTCTTTTATTCTCTACCTAACTAATGAATTTTCATGATTAAATTGTATGACAATTGTTTATTCTCTATCTACAATGTTTGAAAACATGATAAGTCAAGATTAAATTATTCAACCCATCATGGATTATGGAATTTATTGACACTCTGCCATAATCAACTACAAAAAGTAAAAGTAGTGGCGTTTAGACTTGCACACTTTCATGTTTTATTCATCTTTTTTCTTGTGGGTTATACTATTTTTTCTAAGTCCTTCAATTTTTCTTTTAGGACTTTTTACCCTCTCTTTTTTTTTTTGATTTTTTTTTTTTTTTACAAAATATTGGAATACAACTTTCAGAAGGAAAAGTATGTACATATTTACAAGATTACCATCATTCAAGTCAAAATTATGAATCCTATATTTATAGGCTACCAACAGGTGGATTGTTTTATTACCCCATCATAATGGATGTAGGAGCAAGTGTTGAGCCACCCATATTTGGAAATGGTGGTGGTGTACCATTTTTATTTCTATTAGTGTGGCTTTCATAGTAATAATGGTTCCCTATATATGGATTATACTATAACATGGGCCCAATAAGTGCATCAACAATTCTTAATGCAACTGTTTTCATTTCATTAAAAGGTTGTGGGAAGCATGCATTATGGATTACCATGTAAGGGTACCATTATTATGTACATATTGATTCAAAATGTTTATCTTTGATGATATCTTCCTCCTCATTGGGAGGGATGGTGGTTGCAACATATTTTACCATAATAAGAAAGGTGTTTTGAGGAAAAATTCTAGTAAAATATCAAAGGGAAATTAAATTTATAAAATGCTACAGTTTCTATTCCAATAATGGATGTGATCCAAAATATCCATCAATGATTTTTTTTTAAAACATATTAAGTAGTTCCAATCTCGTATTATGTTGTACTGGTAATTGGAAAAATGTGAGAAAGAACTTGGCTAAGGATGTGAACTTTATATGAGCACCTGATTTCTCAGTGATTTACCATTTGGATGAGGGCCTAGTTAATGTGTACTAAAACAGTATCAATTTTTTTAAGTATCCATTAATACTATTTAACAAAAAACACGAGTGGAAGGTTTTGATTTACTTAGCAGGGTCCTCTCTTGGCTTAACCTCAATTTTTGGAAGTTTTTTTGGTATTGAAAGCCATGTGGGATGATGGGAAATTTGGTCATTAGTAATCTTAATTAAATCTAGGAGGTTCAAAGAAGAAAAAAATGGCAAGTTGAGAGTGGGAGTCGTCATTGCATTTGCTTTATGACTATGTGAACTTGAGTTAACTTGAGGTATTGTGGTACGAATCAAAGTCACTCCTAAAATAGATGAACCTAACAAGGTTAGGTCAAGCAATGACCAATGTGTGGAAGGTCGATTTGGTGAAGCTAAAAGAGTAGTAGCGCCTCCTACCAACAGTGGAATGCCTTGAAGGCGATCATAATGATGAGTTGTAATAAGTTCCCAAGATGTATTTTCACTATGGGGGAGGGTTTCAAGTAATTTTGATGAGAGATTCAAATCATTAAAATAAAAGCAAGATGGTTATTTCTTTAATTTATGACATTTAAATGTTTGAATCAAATAGATTTTTTTTTCAGATATGTAAAAAGCATGATAAAATTAAAAATTTAAATACCTACAAAGCCTGATGTCCTTCCACTCAAATTGTAATTGAGCCTTCTAAAATTTTTGGATAGTGGAGGATAATTCCATTGGAATAAAATTAGTAAAGTATAAAAAAATGGTTATATTGAGGGGTACTAAGGGTAAAATCTAGAGTTGTTATCAATGTACCCAATATCCATTAAAAATTTCCTCTAGGTGTAGTTGCATTGGGTAGATTTTCTAATAATTTTCCACTTAGCTTCCTCTTTCTAATATGGGTAAGATGATGTTATATTATAGGTATCAACCATAGATCTGGAACCCATATCAAGATTTGGGAGACTCAATGGATTTCACAAAATCATAGGTTTAAGCCTTGCACCCATTATGTGTTTATTCTCACCATTGGCCTTTGTGATAATGGATTTTGAAGGATTTAAAGTACTCTAAAGGTCAACTTCCTATGTTTCAAATGAGAATGACTAAGGGAGATTTTGGATACCTATTCAAAAGTCTTAACTTAAAATACCAAGTTGTTATGTGATCTTACAATGTAGGATCTTATTTGGTTAAGTTAAAGTTGATTTTAAAAATGTATTTGAGTTAGGAGGATGTCCTAAATCATTAACTTATGGCTTGATGATGTCAAACTCCATATATAAAAGATTCATATTTCTAATTTCCCTAGATCATTGGAAGTGAAAGGAAAAGAGCATACTCTTTGAAGAGAATTATATAAAATATGTTTGTTGTTTATGAGTGAATTTCATGAAAGAGGTGTGTTTCAATCACATATGCTATAAATTTTTAAGGTATGGATATCATGGGATGCTTTCTTGTCTAACTAGTTAAACTATTAACTTGGTTCCCTGCATAAAACAAAAATATGTGTCCATATTGTGGAACTTACTTCATAATAACTAATCTATGTCAAAAATATTCTAACAAGGGAGATGAAGATGGCTCAAAAATCCTTTCTGATTTACCAAGATCACTAAGTGTGTGAGGTGAAGATAATATACTAGGGAAATGAGCTTCTCTTAATGGTCTCTAACCGATTAAAAAAAATAGATCCTATAAAAAGAAAACTTATTGGCCCAGGTTAATGTACTAATTAACCTAAAATTTATCAATGAACAAGGGTAGGGTATTAGGGGATACCAACTTTCTCAAGAATAAAGATTTTTTTTGTGAAAATTACAAATGAGTATATTCAAATGGGCTACCAACTTATAGTTGCATGAGTTGTGCATCCTACAAATAGGAAGTTTCTAGGAATCACACAAATATTTATTGAATAGTCATGTGAATTTTTTGCATCAATACACAAAGAATAATTTATCTAATATTAAAAAAGTTCAAGGCTTCTTATTATTTCTATATTTTTATGGCAAGTATGAGATTTAAATTTCACTAGAAGAAAGAGTCTTACAAGAAACATAAGAGAGAAAATAATATTGTTGAGTTACCATACCTTGTGGTTGAATTTGTTAGAAGGATGGAAAATATCCCACTTTTTATGTGAGCTATTGAAAATAGCAAAAGATTAAACTAGTGTTTAGAATAAATATAGTAGTGAAGGACCACACAAGACACCAATAGGAGGTTCTCAAACTATTGAAGAAGAACTTGGCTATAACACAAAATAGGACGAAACAACAAGTAGATCAACATCAAAGTGAAAGGATGAAGTGGAGGATTAGGTATTTTTGAGAATCTAACCATATAAATAGATTCTAATCAAGCAACAAAACAAGGACAATAAATTATCACCGAGGTAATAGGGCTCCTATAAGGTGTTGCAGAGGATTGGAAATATGGATTACAAATTGGATCTTCCTTCATCTTCACATGTACATATTTTCTTCCATGTATCTTGTGTAAATATGGTAATCAGTGACAAGATCCAATCCAATCTACTTTACTAGAGGTCGATGAAGAAGCAACAATCATACTAGAAAAAAAAATGGAAACAAGAATTAAGAAGTTGTGAAATTGAGAAATCACTGAGTACTTCATCAAATGGAAGAACATACTAGTGTAAGAGGTGACACAAGAAGATGGGATATTTTTAAGGTGCATGGTTCATAATAGTTATGCAATGATTCCTTTCTTGAGATGATATTTGTATGCTTTAAGGAGAAAATACATGCTAAAAAATGGAATTATGTGTTTTTTGCATTAAATTAGGGAATGATGTAAAATGCATGCCCTAGAAAAAAAATTGGAAGCCTTGTGTCAATATTTACATGATAACTTCCTCAAAACACTATGTTATTGAAAATGGATGTCTTTATACAAATTATGAAAATATAAAATAAGTTTTTTTATAGGAAGATGAATGAAAATGGTTTTTGATCCATTGAATAATATGAATGTTGACACCATAACTTCACCAAATCTATATTTAATGACCATTATTTTTTTATTTTTATCATTCAATTTAATACCTCATTCTTCTTATATTATCAGGTAAAATTTTAATATGGTATGCTTCTCATATTGTGGTAGGGTAATTGTGGGAAGGTTCCAACCTTATAGTAGGTAAACAAATAACAATATCCATATCCATTAATGTAAATTTTATTATTAATTTTCTAATTGAATTGAATTGTTTTTCCAGTTGATATATGCAGTTGTCCACAACTGATGTTGATAATATAGAAATAATGACGGATCATTTGAATCCACTGATCTGATTGTATTATTATATTATTTCTCATCGATCTCAATGCTTTCAAAGTGGAAAAAATTGGAGGAATAAGCTCATAGGGCCACTTTTACCAATATCTCCTAGTTCAGAGAATTGAAGTTTGAAACCTTCTAGCAAACATTTGAGGTATCAATCAATTTTTTTTGGGGTTCCAAAAAATATTACTTATGCCAAACCCTTGGAAATGTTCTAAATTTAGAGACCCTTCTAACAATGTAAGAAAGGTTTCAAATGAAGTCCTTTCTGCCACCCCAAAATTTACCTTCTTATTTGACCATCATGGTTTGAGAGGATGCTATGTAAACCCCTATTAGTCATGTAAAATGGGCTTGTTGGCTTGAGGGGTCCTAACCCAGAATCAAAGTTTATCGCGCAACCAACAAACCCTCCAACTATTGTCCCTTTCGGCAGTAACCTGTTTGTGCAAATTAAAGTCTCACCCGGAGCAATATGGGGGGCTACTAGAACCAAGTTTCTGTATCCTAAGGAAGAAATTGATGTGGTGTCCCTAAATAGGTTTATGAAAGAACTTATTGCAGATTGGAAACAAATGCACACATATAGGGATCAATACTTATCATATTTGTCACAAATACAGATAATTCATATAACAAATGTATCGCAGATAAAATTTGTCACAAATATATAAATAACAGAATCAAATATTCACAATGTGCAATAATTTAAGCAGGTCTATTCATGTACTTAACCATCAACATATACTCATGCATAAAGAACAGATTTACTCGCGCGGATATAATTGACCATAACAAAATTAAAGCGATCTCAAAGCAATAACAGGAAACATATAGCTCAGATATCATACACATAACACATTTGGTTCACCAAAATAGTTCTTGTGTTAGATTCAAAGAAATTAAATTTAGTCAGACTTTCCCTTACAATTACCCTTCCGTGCACATAGCCAGCGGAGTCCGCACACAGCCAAGACTAGGTCTTTGAGTACACATCCAGCAAGAGCATTTCTACCCAACCCAGAATTACAAAAATGTATCACAAACGCATAAACACTTACTTATATCCAAAACATAATATCTCCTTTGACTAGACTCTATTTATATTTATACTCGTCCAACACGCAGATACTATGGTCACAAACCATGGTTTGAGGCCCACAATTTACCCTTACAACCCATTTACATAAAAGAGGGACTTTGACTCACTCCAAAGCCCCTTGAACTTTCCACACAGAGTGCATATCGAAAAACACATACAAAAGTTACTCAAAATTCACCCCAAGGGACCCCGCTCTGACAAGCCCCCAACACACACCTGTGACTCATCCTGAGTTACTGTGGGGTCGAATCCTTCATATTTTCTTGATTTTATTAGTAAAATACACAGTACAATTTAAAAATTTTACTATTCATGTATTAAAGTGGAAAATTGGAAGAACCTACTTCATGTTGGTTTCCATGTTTCCATTTTGATAAAAAGGAGCTTTTAATAATATAATTTGTCGAGATGCATGAGGAGTTCCCTGATGGACTTTAGGACCTAAGTGTCCCATAAATTCCTTCATACATTTGAATTCAACAATTTTTGGGATAATGGTGAATATAGTGACCAAAATTTTCATAATGTGCAAGATAAATTGGTCCAAATAATTTTTCTTTTCTTTTTTATTTCGGTAAGTGTTTCGCTATCTTGAATATTGGTTTCAATTTTTGGGATTTATCCTTGTCGAGCGAATAAAAGTTCGATGGTGTCATTTTCCTAGCATTACATTCTATCATAATAGGTAAGCCTATGGATTTTTTTATTTAGGGTTTCCCCCCTACCCTTGATTTTCATTTTGTCCATTATTTTTCTTTCTTCTTCCCATAATTCCATTAGGAAGGGAGGTTGGTTTTGTTGGGTTTTTCCAACATATATTTTTTTGTGGAAAATATATTTGAACAAAATTAACCTCTGCATGCAATTGATTTCTAGGAGTATTTTGAGGTGGGATAGGGAAGGGGAAACAAGATTTTATGTATGGGGGATTCCCATATGCATTTTGGGATGTAGAAAACCCCCCAAAATTCCACAAGATGTTATAAAAATACCATGCATAAGAGGGTCATTAGGTGTAGTGGGTGGATTTTTGTAATACCCCATCATAATAGATGTAGGAGAAAGTGTTGACCTACAAATATTTGGAATTGTTGGTGGTGTACCATTTTTATTTCTATTAGTGTGGTTTTTGTAGGAATCATGGTTCCTTGTATATGGATTATACTAGAACATGGACCCAATAAGTGCATCAACAATGCTTAATGCAACTATTTTCACTTCATTAAAAGGTTGTAGGGAGCAGGCATTATGGATTACGATATAAGGGTACCATTATTATGTACATATTGACTCAAAACCTTTATCTTTGATGATAAATTCCTCCTCTTTGTGAGGGATGGTGGTTGAAACATATTTTACCATAATAAGAAAAGTGTTTTGAGGAAAAATTCTAGTAAAATCTCAAAGGGAAATTCAATTGAGAAAATACAACAGTGTCTATGCCTGCCAATAATGGATGTGATCCAAAATATCCATCAATGAGTTTTTTTTTAAACTTATTAAGTAGTTCCAATCTCATATTATGTTGTACTGGTAATCATGTAAAATGGGCTTGTTGGCTTGAAGGGTCCTAACCCAGGTTCAGAGTTTATCATGCAACCAACAAACCCTCCAATTACTGTCCCTTTTCGTAGTGACCTGCTTGCGCAAATCAAAGTCTCACTCGAAGCAATATGGGGGGGTGGTGGAACCAAGTTTCCACACCCTAAGGAAGAAATTGATGTGGTGGCCCTAAATAGGCTTATGATAGAACTTATTGCAGATTGGAAACAAATGCACACATATAGAGATAAGTACTTACCATCTTTGTCGCAAATACAAATAATGCATATAACAAACATATCACAGATCAAATTCCTCACAGATATATAAATAACAAAATCAAATCTTCACAATGTGAAATAATTTAAGAATATCTATTCATGTACTTAACCACCAACAAATACTCATGCATAAAGAACATATTTACTTGCGTGGATATAATTGATCATAACAAAATTAAAGCGATCTCAAAGAAATAACATGAAACATATAGCTCAGATATTAGACACATAACACATTTGGTTTGCCAAAATAGTTCTTGTATTATATTCCAAGTAGTTAAGTGTAGTCAGACTTTCCCTTACAATTACCCTTCTGCACACATGGCCAACAGAGTTTTCACACAACTAGGACTAGGTCTCCACGTACACAACCAACAGGATAATTTCTGCCCAACCCAGACTTACACAAATGTATCACAGTTGCATAAATACTTACTTAGATCCAAAACATCATGTCTCCATAGAATAGAAGATATTCATATTTATACTCATCTAGTGCGCAAATACTATGGTCTCAAACCATGGTTTGAGGCCCACAGTTTACCCTTACAACACATTTACATAAAATAGGGACTTTGACCCACCCCAAAGTTACATACAAAAGTTACTCAAAATTCACCCTAGGGGATCTCGCTCAGATAGGACCCCAACACAAACTCATGACTCATCTTGAGTCATTGTGGGGTCAACTCCTTCATATTTTCTTGGAGTGCAACGAAAAAAGTTTTCAGTGGTGACACCACCTCAAGGATATGTGCAACAACTCCCTATGATTTGTTTACCAAATTTTCTATAATTGGACCTTTAGTGCCAAGTTCAATACTTCTATGAGTCTACTGAAGGGTCTTCAACGCACCATCCAATATTTGTGACAACTAAAAATCCTCCTCGGTCCATGACTACATCTGAATTTTGAGCAACCATTCTCTGTGATGTAGATCCTCGATTCCAGTCTGAATTACCTGGCCCTCCTATAGGCAGGCGAGTTGTTGTGCAATGACGAGGGTGGGTGTCGCCATCATAATGTCAGCAAATTGTTGCTCCTTTATGCATAGTTCATTGTGCAGCTACTGTACCATTGGGTCATTCTGAACCGAAGTCCAAACACCCATGGCCTTGTCCAATAATTGACCGCACTATGTAGCTGCAGTAGCAATGCTATCTGTGTCTTGCTTGACCTCATCATCCCTCTAAGATTTAACTTTCGACGGGGATTTAGGTTGCAACTTCAGCTAAATTTCGACAATATAGTGCTCAAATTCTGCACGGACAGTCTGAACTTCCATGCACGAGGCCTTTAATACAATGGATAACCATTCTAATTTATTTTCTAGAGAGGCTATGGTGGGGACCGCTGACACATCGTTGCATACTTGGTTGATCTTTTATTTGAGTGTAGCACGCTCAGCCTCTGTTGTTCAACATTCTTCTTCGATACTCTGTTGCTTCTGTTGGAGGTCTACCATGTGCTATTGTGCTTCAGTGATGTCACGATAGGCATGAGCTTCTTGAAATTGTAGTTCTTCCACTATCATGGTGTGGACCATATGTATCTTTCTTATAGGTAACATAGCCAAATCAACATTTATATCCTGGCAGGCTCAGATCTTTGCACGCAGCATTGGGAATTCAATGCTAATGGCTTGTTCAGGGATATGAACCAAGTAGGCCTCTCCTTTCGAAGGAATTTTTTTTGTGATGGGATGCAACATACACGATCATTTGTAACTGGATCGCTTGTGCTACGCTCGCCTAAATCATGCTCGCTTGAACTTTAAGTTCTTGGATGCCACTCAATACCCCATCGAGAATAGCCTTGTACTGTGCTTCTAGGTCTGTCCACATATCCTCAGTTGTTATCATGACCGTGTTTTCTATCTCACTGAAATCATCTTGGGTCAACATGAGTTATTCTTCTTTGGTGGCCTTAGAGCCTTTTCATTTCTTCCTTGATCCGCTCACGGTCTGAGAACCGTGCTTTGTTCCCTTGGAAGCCTAGACTTCTACTCGCTCCTCTATCTCCATAGGCCTAATACCATTCTTCCCAAGTGCATTTTCTATCTTTAGGTCAATTTTCTCGCCAGTTGTAGTCAGCGTGGGCTCTGCTCCCATGTTCTTTTCAGCGGTTTGAGTACTAGTATGCGTCTTGGAGGGCGTCTTCAGAATAGAGGTAGATGCACCTTCCGTGGTGCGCGACTCCAACCAAGATGGTGGCCACTCTACAGTGACACACAAAAAATCATCCTTAGTGATGAGATACGAAAATTCATATCAGATTCCTTCAACTATGCCCTTCATGCAAATGTGAATGTTGTGGAATGTGGATTTAAAATCCAAAATCAACTTGTACTGATCGTACAAAGTTGGAGACAACCTCGGTTTGGATTAAATTGACTTAAATATTGAGGAATCTAGCAAGACACAAAAGAAATATTTTCCATGATGCATGCGAGGATGGAGGAACTCCACAACGTGGCATATCGCACAACTTTATACATCTGCGATTCTATGTTAGGAAACTATGTTTCCTCTGGGGTCTTCCATCTGATCAGGGTGATCAACATCAGGAACCAAGCATAATAGAAGTGCTTTCCCTTCTCTTTCACCTCACACACGTTCTCCAAAAATTCCTTGCATAAATATTGCGCCCAATTATAGATGACTCCCTTCTCAAACTGTCCTGCAAGTGCAATTACTTGTGTAGGGACTTCCTTAGGCCTACACTTCCACATCATCTTGCAAGCTAAGATGATCATCCCAAATTGGATGGTTGGGTCATTGATTTCATTGACTACAAATCCTCAGTTATGGTGCGACACTTGGTAGTTCGTTTTGATTTTTTCTGCCACATTCTTTTCCTAGGCTTTTCCTCAAAAATCAGCCATGGGATCTATGCCTTGATCAAGCAGGGTAGTGATCTGATGGATTAGTGTGAAATCAATGGGTATGCATTCTCCCAACCATAAAGCTTCACCATGCACTAGTGCGAGCAATTGTCACACACATATATCATTTATCGCCCTGCGCCCGAAATGTGGGACCTACAATAAATTCAAAAGCCTTGCCTTGTGTAGGCCCAACACCCAGCATTTCGGCTCCACGCGCACGAGTCCCCCATCATAAGGCATGCGGTCTAGATAGTGCTCAGGTGCAAGCTCCAAGAATTTAGCAGCATCATCAAGGTCCCAATCCTCCATCTTTAGCTATGGCACTTTGGTGAACATATCGCCTTCAAGTGGGACATTCTTTGGAATCAAAGGCATGTTAATATATGCCCGCACTTTGTCAAGATCCTTTAAGACCTAGACTAACACCTTGCATAGTGTGACATAGGTCAACAACTACAAGAATGGGGCTAGTTCGACCACATTCTCCTCCTCCATGATCGTCTCAGGTAGCTCTGCCATGGGTATCTTCTAGCACTAAACCATAATGGAGCACGACTTCGGAGTATTGTCTCATAAGGGATTTGTACATCCTGGATGTTTGACCCTTCTTGGTTTTTTCAGGCACAGTTATTCTCAGCGATCGGCGCAGCAGGATCCTCTTTAGGGCATGTAGCTATTATGGCGGGAGGGATAACGTAGCCTAGACCCCTACGACGCAACTCCTCCTCAAATCCCAGATCTAGACCAGACATAGAAAATGAGTAGCTTGCAAGAATTAGAGAGCTCAAGATAGAAAATTCACACATAAAGTAAAGGGAACTAATGTAATCCCTTAGGGCATATTTCTAGTGTTGGCGCATCTTCAATGGTCCCTTATGCATTAATGTGTCTCCATAAATAACAAATCAGTTCCAAATATGGTAAAATCCCCTCATTAAATGCAACCTAAACACTCCCTTAAATGCTAATAAAACTCTCTTTTCCAGATTTCTTATTCCAACAGCTAGATTTTAGCACCTCTACGACTCATTCAACCTCATCGCACAACTATCGTGGGCATGTCACACCTGTCTACAGATCTTCCATCCCGTCTACGCAGATCCAATACTCCAACCATATAGTCATTTGATGCACATAAGGAGAGGGTCATCCCAGTATGGCTTCAATTAGCTTCCATTGACATACCTCCATCAGTGATATCCTTAACAATATATGGCCCTAGCTAATGCATCTTTAACTTCCATGGGTGGCACGCAAACTTGATGTCATACAACAAGATCAAATCATCTTCCTTAAATACCTTTTGTCTGATGTGCCTATCATTCCACGCCTTTTCGCTCACCTTATGAACTTGCTGATGGAAATTTGCAATAAAGTTTTCTTCTTCGAGTGCGACAAATTGCGATAAACATTCCTTCATAATATCTACTTATGCCATATTTGTGAATGTTGCAATGCATAGATTGGGAAAAATTTACTCCATCGACAACACATCTTCTTTCTCATACACCATCCTGAAGGGTGTCCTTCCAGTCAAATTTTTACATGTGGTTCGATATGCCCAGAGAACTGTAGGTACATGCTCTTTCCAATCATTCCATTTAGCATTGAAAATATTCGTAAGCACAGTATATAACATATTAATAAAGGTTTCCACTGTACCATTCGCCTGTTGGTGATATGGAGTACTCTTCTGATGATGAATCCATAATTCATCTGTTAAGGCTTCAATGGATTCATTAACAAAGTGTGTACCTTGATCACTTATTAGAATCTTGGGACATAAAAAGTGAGTGAAAATATTCTCGAAGATGAAGTGCGTAGATGTATCCGCAGTACAGTCCTTCACTGGCCTAGCTTCAACCCATATGGTTACATAGTTAGTCATAGTGATTATGTAATGTGCACCGCTCTTCTTGCCTGGAGGTTTAATAGGTCCAAAAAAGTCGGAAACCCATTTCTCAAATTCTTACAACACCACATGTGGATGTAGGGGTATCTCATCTCTGCGTGATGGCTTCTTAGTCCTCTGGCATACATCACATGCGCGACAATGCACATAGGCATCATTGTGCAATGTGGGCCAACATAACCCACCACGCAAAATATTCTGCATCATTTCCTTCCTTGCATAGTGACCACCGGCAACCCATCCATGAGTTTCATCTAAGATGTCACTCCTTTCAAACTCCAAAACCTATATTCGCAAAACTTTGTATGCACCCATATTGTACAACTAGCCAACAATAATAGTAAATTCTGTTGCATGCACCATGAGCTATTTCTTCTTCTGCATTGTATATTCCTTAGGTGCACATCCAATAGTCAGGAACTAAATAATATCAGGGAAATGATCGTCAAAAATATTTACTACAAAAAAACTACGCAATTGGTAATACATATTCTAAGCTAGTAGGTTCTTTGTGAGTCTCAATGCATGATAGATGGCCTGACCCAACATTCAGTCTCCATGGTTTCACAATGATCTCAAAGTCATACTCCTGGAATAGTAAAAACCACCTGCAGATCTTCCCACCCAACATAGGCTTATTGATCAGGCACTTCAAAGAATAGTGATCAGTAAACATCTAGAAATGTTCTCCTAACAGATAGTGGTATAATTTCTGTAGCGCATACACCATCGCTAATCCTTCTCTTTCAGTGGTTGAATAATTTTGTTCCGCACTTGAGAGATTTTGACTAGCATAGGAAATGGGGTGATCAATCTCTACAGATCTTGTTTGTGCTAAAATATGTTGGCAATATGATGCAGAGTGTTGTCGTTGATGCAACCTACTTGATAAAATTGATGGCAACCTACTTGATGAAGATGTCCTTGATGGAAACCTACTTAATAAGTTGCCTATGATAAGCAACCTATGTTTTAAAGATGTAAGAATGATGTATCTCCATCAATGCCAAAAGAGGAGCACTTGAAACAACAACAAAGAAAAGAGCAAATGAAATATGAAGCTGAGGCAATTTTAAAAGGGTTAGTTGATTGGAGATCTAGAAAGGCAGTAGAGACATCAGAGAAAATAGTGGCAGAGGAATTGGCATCTGAAACAATAACGAGGAACAGAGAGGTAGCAGAGGCAGTAGATGAAACAGAGGAATTAGAGACAGAGCAGTAGAGTTGAATTAGGGGTTTAATGCAGTTTGCAAAGGAGATGGAAAAAGGGAGAGCTACTAGGAAGAGACAAGCAGTGAATTGAAGCAGAGTTGTCCAGAGACAGAGGAATAGAAAACCTGGCTCTTATTCATTCGTATATGGTGATGAGGGATTGGTTCTAAACTCTCCATGACTTATATATATTCAGCATAATATTTGAGTCCCTGTGGACATTTGTGAAATCATGTGTTACTGACAGATGGGATTATGCTCGTATAGACAGCTTGAATTGTGAAAAGCGTGAGTGTGTTGCTCAAAACATCTAGATTCTGTGGAAGGAGGAGATTCGTGAAGTTATATACGATAATTCGTTTGTTAAGTATGCTGTAGATGAAGTTATTTTCACTTGGAGGTTCTTCGTGTATATATATTTATATATATATATATATATATATATATATATATATATATATATATATATATATATATATATATATATATATATAGAAAGAGATATATATATATATATATATATATATATATATATATATAACTATAATAATACTAAAACAAAGTGATGTTTTAGAGATGGCACATTACCGTAGTAGAGATGTTTGAACCTTGGTTAATTTATTACACATAAAGGGCAGAATTCATATATATACGCAAACGGAACTTGGAGTACGGAGAAGGAATTTGATTGGATGGTTGATCACTGTTTAAAAACTACGAGTGAATAGTGAAGATGGTTTCCGGGTTTCATCGCACCACCTTTCGACGATAGGTGGTATTTTCTGGATGGGGAGCGATTCCATAGAGGTGCTGACATGTGTCCCTGCAAAACTGCCATCACTGTGCGCCATTGCACGTTAACGATCAACCCAGGACAGCCAGCGATATTGTTGTGCGTCGTTGATCTGGAGGGAAGACATCGGATGGCGATCGCTTGATGAAGAGGCACGGACGATAATGAAGAGGCATGAAGATTAACCAAAGTACGAGCGGAAATGTGATTGGGTCGCTGATCATATATGTGGGCCCAGTTTGAATTATTTTAATTGGTCCTTTTCACTTTAATGTTTGCGGGCTCAACCAAGATGGTTTAAATTAAATATTTATTATGGCGAAAAGTGATATATACCGTCGATTTGTAGAGTGGACATGACTATATTTATGGGCCCCAGGGTCAAAGGTTAATTTGTTTAAAAGAGTTGGATATTTTATAAAGCCTGAAGGGTTAAACATTAGTTAGAAGGCTTGGGAATTCAACAGTTATATTTATTTGTCAATTTCTTTGAAATTGATAAATAAATTAAAAAAAAATCAAAGAGCCCCTTGGGATAAACTAAAAGGAATACCGTCCACAAATACCATTAGCAATTAAATAGTTTTGACTCAAGGTTTTAATGAAGGCGAAAACTATATAAGGTGATGAGAATCACAGTACGAGGTGTGCATGCGAAAGGGTTGATAAAAAACGAATCTCTTTTTAGAGATATCTATATGAATAAACCCTGATATATTTGAATCTATGGGGCACCTGTGAATATGATGATCAGATGATGA